>JABUQX010050437.1:0-7500 GCA_015478945.1 Trachelipus rathkii
GCATTTTGATCGCTTTCATTCATAGCATTAAGAAAATTGTTGTCTTTAAGTAAAGTTCTCTTATTTGTGGGACGTCGAAAACTGCCGCCATGATTTTTTCATAACTTGAAAGTATGTATTTAAAATTCGTATCTAAAACTTTTACATATTGTTCAATGAGGTCTAGTTTGATATGCAGAGGAAGAAATACGATTTTAGCTTTGCTCACTAAAGGTGGATTAGTTACATTTTTTTAAAGTGCTGTTTGTGCTGGCCAGAACTGCTTGGAATAATGCCCTGCCTTGACTCTGATGTCTCATAAGCAAAGGAAGCAGGGATATTTAGCATTCCCTTCTTGTTGTCCTAGCAGAAAATTAATAATTTTTAAGTCAAAACATATGACCCATTCGAGTTCCTATATTTTGCAAAATTTAAAACCTTTCCTATATGTTCATATTTTTTTTTAATTTCGATATCGAAATCGAGTCGTATAGATTACCATTATGCAGCAAAATACACTGAAGACTTCTTTTCAAACTGTCTAAACACAATCGTCAATCATTTGTATCGTAGGACTTAATAAACCAGGCCTGTCGCAGCAATATACTAAACTATTATCTATTCTACAGTATTTAAGAAGTTCATTTTATTTTTTTCTGTAAAATGAAAAGTAAGAGTTTTAAGTAAGCACATTTTTCTCTTTAAGATTCAAAGATAAAATTTCCGCAGTCTTTTTTTTTGGCAAATTTAGATCCCTTTTAAAATCATTCAATTCAGCCCGGTTAACTTTTCCCGATCGTTTTTGACTTTCAATTACGCTGGGATCAAAATAGGTGTCTGACTCCTCAGGGTGCATGATAATATCTTCAGGAAAATATTCATCTAATTTTTGAGTTGGCAAACCCTTATATTTCAGAATGGGAATCTCATTTGATTGTAGTACTGGTGGTATCACAATGTCAAAATTTGGGTACTCGATAAAATGTTTATTTTTCTTGGTGAAGTCCAAAACCTTGACAATCTAAAAGTAGCAATCGGTTTTATGGTTAATACACTCTCGCCACACCAAACATGGGAAAAAATTGTAAAACTTTAGCAAGAGCGAAGAGATACCTGTTTTTATGAATTTTATCAAAATTTATCTTCCAAAGATTTAACATCCATATGTGTTTCAATCTTAGGCAATATTTGAGATTCGTATACAACTTTCTATAAATTTTTGGCTTATGTACTTAAGTTAAAATAACATTTAGGTAAGTAACAGTATACTAATTATTAAATTACGTAGCTTTATGAAATCGTAAACTTGCCATCGGAGCTCCAAATGGAATTTTTGAACCTGAACCGTTCTTCCAATGTCACACTCTTTCAATGCATATAGTGTATGCTTTATATGAAGCCCACGGTTGATCTTGGTCTTCTAGTTTATGCCAAAATAGGCTAAGTAAGCTCTATTTACGAAGTTTAAGTGGAAAATTTCGACATATATATAATGCAGAAGGAATCAGGGTTGTTTTTGCATTTGAACTTAATAGTGCTTGATGCATATTGTTTGATTGTTCTGTCAATTTATAAAGGCATAGCCTTTAATTAAAACAAATAAGAAAATCTGAAATATAAATACAAAAGTTGGTTTAAATAGGTGCTTAATATGAGAAAGGTGTTTATAATTTATGAAATTAAACTAGAAACACGAAAGAGTAGATACAATAAAAATTACGTCTTATTAAATCAAAGCTATTGGATTCACAATAGCGAAATTACTCACTATACCATACACTAATTCAAAGTTATGTTACTACACAAATTTACTTAAATAACTCAACTGACTGACTGACTGACTAACTGACTGATTGATTGATATTTGACTGACTCCAGAAACGAGTCGTTTTTATATATTTTAGTTATCACTCTAGATTATTCTGCAGAAAACAGGAACGCTAGAGAAATTTCAAAAATTCTATAAGATTTATAGCTAACTTTACTAATATTAAATAAGTTAAAGATGAGACAATTGAAAATAATTTTAGGGTCTCATATAAAATTACACAAAATACAACATACAATACAATAGGTCATCTATTAGACAATACATAGTTGCATATGTGAAACTGCAAAAAGACTTTGGGAATATTGAGAAAAAAAAACCCTTTCTATGAATAGGATAAACGAGGAGAAGCGTTGAGCAGAATTAGGACATGATAGAGCAAAACAGAGTAAAAATTCGTCCTCGTTGTCAAATCTAATTTATTGGACAAAAATTTAAATTTGTTCACCAGTATTATTAATATTATTATTATTATTATTATTATTATTATTATTATTATTTTTAATTATTATTATTATTATTATTATTATTATTATTATTATTAATTATTATTATTATTATTATTTTACTTTTTTATTATTATTATGATACTATTATATTATTATTATATTGTTATTATTTATTATTATTATTATTCTTATTATATTATTATTATTATTTATTATTTTATATTATTTAAATTATTATATTATTATTATTATTATTATTATTATTATTATTATTATTATTATTATTATTATTATTATTATTATTATTATTATTATTATTATTATTATTATTACAGAAAAAACTCTACTAGATAAAATAATTTATTCTTATAAAAAGGTATTTATCTGTATAGAATTTCATCACATTTTATTAATATTTATAACATGAATAGTCATATTTTAAAATTAAATCTTAATTGAAAGTATGTTTTTAATACAGTATAATTTTTAACAAACTGAGGTGTTAAAAATAACGTTTAAACTCCAAAGAATTTTCATTTAAGAATTCCTAAAAACAATTTTAAAATTTTCTTAATCAAAAATTTATGAAATATGAAATTTTAATTTGATTACAACATTCCTATTAGATATCGAAAATCGTTATTAGATTGATATACATATATATATATATATATATATTGTTATGTATATATATATATATATATATTATATATTATATATTATTATCATAAAGTCTATCTTATATATATATTATCTTACATACAGCTTAAATATATATATATATATATATATATATATATATATATATATATATATATATTATATATAATATATATATTATATATATATATATATATATATATATATATATATTATATATATTTATATATATAATATATATATATTATATATATATATATATATATATATAATATCTATATATATATATATATATATATTATATATATATATAATTATATATATATATATATTATATATATATATATATTTATATATATAATCTATAGATCATTAACTTTTAAAAATTTAATTTTGTCTAGTACTTATGCTAAGATTTGCGCGGAGCAAATTTTAGCTAAGTCACAGTGAAAATATATATAAATCGGTCCATTTCTGAGATAACTCTTCAGTCAGATAAGTCAGATCAAATTATTAAGAACAGAAGAAAATTTCACTCAAGATACCTCTTCCAGAAATCCACCGGCAAGAAGCGATTAAACTTAAGGAAAAGGTGCGACCGAATTTCAATCACAAACAATCCTGCACAAAATAGGGTGGAAACGCGTGAAAGGCTGTGAATACAATTCGCTAAGAGAGAGTCTCTAACAGAGGGACATTTTTGTTACATTTTAAATACTTTCTTGCCATATTTTACTTATGTGACATAAAACATCATTTACATATGATTTTTCTAATTACCATCCTCTTATATAGGGTGCTTGCTCTACCTAAAGAAGCACAATTTAGCACGTCTCCTTTAATTGGTGAACCTGGAGAAGAACACCCAGAACTTCAATGAACGCCTTCTGAACAACAAACAAATGTAAAAGAAAAACTAAATACATATTAAATTTAACGAACACTGAGAAAATGACTCAAGCAAACGAACATTATTGATACTGGACTTCAATTTTCATTTCTAATTTTGGATTATGGTCATCACCTTTTCACAACATATCAACAGTTCGAGGATTCATGTAGACATAGCAACTTCTTTCGGTAATGGATTTTTCATCTTTCCAGTTTTGGCATTATGGGCAGAACTATTTTTTGAATTCCATACGGAAAACTTTGATTCTTTTCGAATTCTAATGGTCTGTGACCTCTCCCTTTTATGTATGAAGAAATTTTTAAATAAGGACCTAAATTTTCAAGACTTCGCATCTACATATTAACTTCCTTCATAGTGGAAGATTTCCGTTTCATCATTTAAGTTTTCATTATTGGTGCGGCCGGTTATGATTTGGATAAACTAGAACTTTGATTCTTTCGAAATTCTAATGGTTCTGTGACTATCTTTTTATTATGAGAAATTTTTTCAAATAAAGGACTAAATTTCAAGCAATCGCGTCTCACTAAATTTTAAGCAATGTTTCTCTCGTAACTACAGCTTTGAAACTATTTACGTGCGCATTGGTCAAATCTTGGATACATTAGAAACGCCTTATACTGGACCTTTCCTAGGATTCAACGGTTCGATCGATGTGGCCTATTTAACTTGTGAATAACTCAATTGTTCAATATCAATAATTATGTATAACTTGTATTTTTGCATTTAAATGTTTGTATGTTGTTTATATCTAACGATATAACAAATATGCTTTGTGTTTTGAAAATGCACCTTTATTTTCTTGTATATATAATTATTGTATTTTTATTGTATTCAAATATTTGTATTATGTTTAGATCTTCGGATGTAACCAGTTATGCTGGGCCCTTTGGCCCCTCGTTAAAAAATTTTTGAAAAAAAAAATTTATTTTACTTTCATATAGTTGCTTTTCCTTCAAATGTTTATAATCACGCCGTTTATATGCCATTAGCGACACAATGAGATAAGTAATTAATAGCAGTATAACTATGTATTTTAGTTATTATTTCTTGTATAATTATTATAACATACTTTCTCATTCCGTGTTTAGCGAAGTAATGTAGCACTCCATTAACTTTGTAAAAATTTTAATTTATGTTTGTACTTATGCTAAGATTTGCCCGAGCAAAATTTTAGCATAAGTTCAAAGTGAAATATATATAAAACTGTCCATTTTTGAGATCTTTCAGTCAGATAAAGTCAAGATTCAAATTATTAAGAACAGAAGAAAATTTCACTCAAGATACTCTCTCAGAAATCCTCGGCAAGAGCGATAAACTTCAAGGAAAAGGCTGCGACTCGAATTCAATCACAAACACAAATCCTCGCACAAAATAGGGTGGAAACGCGCTGAAAAGGTGTGAAACCAATTTGTCTAGAAAATGAGTAATTCACAGAAGGGACTTTGTTATTTTATACTTTCAATTGCATATTTTCTTATGTTGAATAAAACATCATTTCAAATATGGATTTCTAAATTACATCCTCTTATATAGGGTGCTTGCTCTTAAAGAAGCCACAAACTTTAGCAAGTCTTACCCTATATATATATATAATATATTATATTATATATTACTATATATATATACTATAATATATATATATATATTATATGTATATATATATATATATTATACTAGTTATATATATATATACTTAGCTCCCCACATACTTAATATACTATATCTTATATATATATATAATATATTTTATATTATATATATAATATATATATATATATATATATTTATATAATATATAATATACTATATATATATATATATATATTATAATATTATATTATAATATATATATTATAGTATATAATATATACTATTATATATATATATTTATCGTATATATATATTATAATTATATATATATATATATATATTATATATATATATATATTATATAATGTATGATATACCTTATATAATATATATTTATTATTGTTGTATATAAATATACATCCAGTATATATATATATATTTATATATATATATATATATATATATATATATATATTATATATATATATCTATATATTTATTATGTATATATTATATACTATATATATTTATATATATATATTATATATAATATATTATATTATATATATACTAATATATATATATATATATTATATATTATATAATAATTATATAATATATACTGTACTATATATATTATATTATATATATATATATATATATATATATATATATATATATATATATATATATATTATAATATATATATATATATAATATATTCTTTTGGGATGTGTCTCATTGAATGTGGATGCTCTAAACAGTGAGTGGTGAATGAAGAGGTGATGCAAGCGGTTAAAGGTAAAAAAGAAGCGTGAATTGAATGTACTAAATGCCAATGATGAGTTTCAAAAGAAAGATATTTGGAAATTATATCAGGAGGAAAGAAAGATACGAAAGATGCATAGTACGGATGAAAAGAGATAAATGAAAGTTGGAAGGATGATTAATGTGGACTTACAAGGGAAAGGAAGCTCTCTGGAAGGAAACGCGTAAGGTTACAGATGAGAATAAGGGAATATGCATGGAATAATGAATAGGGATGGTGCTTTTTCGTGACTGGAATGGATGTGGGGAGTTGGTGGAGGGAACCTTCGAATGCTGCATAAATTAGTGGTAATGAGAGGTGTAGTGATGATGTGTGGGTTTGATGGTGCAAGAAAGGAATAGTATTTGGGGATGAGGATTAGTAAGGAGAGTAATCGGGTAGAGTGAGAAATTGGATGGTAAATTTGTAGTATAGTGAAATTATGTGAATGTCAAGTAAGGAGGCGCGAGATGGTTGATTGATTGAATTTGGAAGTTGTGTAACAAAGCGTTTATGGAGGGTATAGTAATAGTATTATAGGGGAATTAGTTTATTGAGTGTTGTAGGGAAGATATATGTGTTATTTTGTGTGAAGAGTGATCACGAGACTGAATGACTGATTGTGGAGAACAAAGTGCGTTTAGAAGGGGTAGAGGATGTGTGGATCAAATGTTTAGGCTGAAACAAATGATTGATAAAATGAGAGAGAAGTAAAATATATTGTATTTAGGTTTTATGGATTTCCAAAGGGCGTATGATAGGATTAATAGGGAAGCTTTATGGCAGGTGTTAGTTATATATGGTGTTGGTGGTAGATTTCTAAATGAAATCAAAAGTATGTTCAACGATAGTGAAGTGTGTGTAAGAAATAATGAAGTCGAAAGTGATTTGTTTAAAATTAATAGAGGAGTGAGGCAGGAATGTGTTATGTCTCCTTGGTTATTCAATTTGTATATGGATGGGATTATGAAAGAACTAGATGTGGGGATGGCATTAGATGGTTTTAGAATGATGCAGAATGGTAGAGAGTGAATGATTTGATTTTGTGTGGTGAATCTGAAGGGAGTTTGAGAGGATTGATATAGAGATTTGCCAGGGTGTGTAAAAGGGGGGGGGATTTAAAGGAAACATGGATTAGGGTATAATTATGGTTTTGAGTGAGGACCGTCCTAGGTGTGAAGTTATGTTAGATAGTGAGCAACTGGAACATATTGATATTCGAGTTTAAATATCTAGGATATACTGTATGTTAGATGAAAGGGGAACGGGTGAT
>JABUQX010050437.1:15000-20000 GCA_015478945.1 Trachelipus rathkii
ATGAAAGTTGAGGATTGTTTCAAATATTTTAGACAGAATTCAAGTGAGAGATACAGGACGATAGTTAGAATGATCAGAGTGGCTGCCTTCTTTTGAGCCAGCTGAACATTATGCATATTTCCAGTAATGAAGGAAAGTATTAGTTTTAAAGAAAAGAGAGTAGAGTAGAACGAGAACAGGCGCCAGCTCAGAGGCACAATCTCTTACCGTATAGTATTCCTTAAGTTAAAGTAATACGATAGTGTAAAGGAAATTAAAATTATTCTTTTTTTAACTAAAGGAATACCATAGGGTAAACCGCAAAGATGGCAGGAGTCGGGGTCTCTCGGCCTCCCGGTGGACGACTGGGGGGACTTCGTCCCCCTCTATCCCCCGTCGACTCGAGCCCCCTAAATGGGGAAAATAATAATAAAAAAATTCTAAATATTTCCGATGAATAAATGAAAAAAAAAAATTGCTTTTAATCTAAATAAAGTTCTTTGAAAAGTCTATAGTTTTTTTGTTATTATGCAACTCACCATATATATATATATATATATATATATTACTATATATATATACTTAGTTTTAAAACAAATATGTATATATTACTATATGTTTATATTGCTATATAGATATATATACTTATCTGTATATTATATATATTATATATATATTATATATATATATATATATATATATATATATATATATATATATATATATATATATATATATATATATATATATATATATATATATATATATATATATATATATATATATATATATTATATATATAGTATATATATATATATATATATATATATATATATATATATAATATAATTTTAAAATATGTATATATATATGTATATATATATGTAAAATATGTATAGTATATCTATATATATATATATACTATATAGTATATAATATATATATATATATATTATATATATATATAATAAAAATATATATATATATATAATATATATTATTATATATATATATATATAATATATATATATATACTATATATATATCTATATATATATATATATATATATGGATCAAGTGGGGTTTATCTGCCTTCACCTCCATATACATATCGATGATTGCATGAATCGAAACACCATTTCATAAACTGAAGAAAAATGCGTAAGGTCCAATTGAAAATAAAGTAATAAAGCACGCTTCCACACACCTTTTAAAAATATTTTTAAAAAAAGTTAAATCTATGTAAACTAACTAAACTCAACATAACCTATACTTAAACGTATATATAATCGTAATTTATTTATATATTTTTAATTTATTTTTGTTTTGCATTGTTAAAAAAAAAACACGCATGTGGGCAGCAAGAGCGCTTTGTAGACTTTATTTCGGATTACGACAGATTTAAAAAAAAGAATTGACGAGCCTAAACCATGAGGCCAGATAACCCGCCATGAGCCATATACTATTATTATTATATATATACTATATATAATATATATATATATATATATATATATATATATAATATAATTATATAATATATATATATATAATATATATATATAATAGGAAAACTTAAGTTTCTTTCTGACCTTCGATTTCGATATATCGAAATATATATCGATACGATATCTATCGATATCGATATATATATATATATATAATATATATATATATAACTATATATTACTATATATATATATACATATATATAATATAAGTATTCATTATATATATATATATAATATATATATAGTATATTAATATATATAATATATATATTTAATATATATATACAGCCTCTAGAAGAGCCACAAATCCATATCTCAAAAACTACAACAGGTACCGGGAAAAGGAATACATTGTTGGAATCGCTGTACAATTTTCTAGTGCGGAAAATGTATAAAAAAAAAACACTTACGCGTTAATAATTATAGTAATAGGAGTAGAAAGCCTATTTAGAGACTTTTTATAACGTTTACTCGTAAAAATAAATTAGACTTTCCAGCAAATTTGTTGTTATTTGTTTTAAACTAAAAGAATACAGCCCCAAGGGTTATACCGCACCGATGGCAGGATTGGGTCTCTCGCCTTCCGGGGAACTACGGGTTGGTGACTATTTCCCCCCTCCGGGGAGGGTCTCCAGAACCCCCCGCTCTTTGGTATTTGGCGCTGTCGCGGGGGTTCCTCCGCCCCTCGCCTACGGTAATGAAAACGTCCCCCCCTGTTTCCCCGTCGGCTCGAAGGCCCCCTACATTGCCTGTAATACCTTTACAAAAATATACGTATATATATATAATATATATATATATTATATACTATATATATATATATATATATTATATATTATATATATATATATATATAATATAATATATATATATATATTATTATTATATATATATATATAGATATATATATATATTATATATAATATATATATATATATATATATATATAATAATATATATTAATATATATATATATATAATACTATATATATATATATAGTATATATACTTTATATATATATAGACTATATAATATATATATATTATATATATATATATAATATATTATTAATATATATATATTATATATATATATACATATATATTTATTTGCCCCCCGCCGGCTCGAGCTCCCCCCCCCCCAAAAAAAGCCAATTTTTATGTTTATTTTTTTTTTTACATTTTCCTAACCAAAATTTTACAAGGATTCCAAAAATGTATTCCTTTTCCCTGTAGCTATTGTAGTGTTTTAGAGATATGGATTGTGGCTCTTCTTGAGGAGGCTGGCCATATATAAATATATATATATATATATAGTATATATATAATATAATATATATATATATATATATATATTATATATTATATAATAGTATATATATATATATATATAATATAATCTATATTATAGTTATTTTTAGTAAAAAAATGACTAAATTTAAGGTTTAATGAATAATTTTAACTCACAGGAAATGTTCAAATCTTTCATCTTTAAGAAGTTTTCTTTGATACATAAAATGATGGCAAATAGCAGAGTAGATGTAGTTTACTTCGGCCTCGTATTGGAATATTTAATTGGCCGGTTTCTTAATTTCACAGTTTCTTCCACTTTTCACAAACTTTTAATCTACTATTGTAGAAAATGTTGCAAGAATCCTAAAGCTGTAAAAACATTTTAACACAGTTCGAATTAAATGTTTTACGAAATATATTCCCAAAAATAATGAACGCAACATCCACGCTGAGAATACAAAAAAAAAAAGACGCTTCCTTTATTATATAAAAGATATATTCCTTTAAAACGCTTCTATAATGCGAAATTTAATAAAAAAATGTAAAAATCTGGCTTATCCCAAATTGGTCCTTGTGTTTTTTTTCCTCAAAGTTGATTTTTGAGAACTTCTGGTAAGCAGCTTGCATTTATCCTATCACGAACATTCCTAAAATGTTGTGAGATGGAATTTTTCCAAAATCCCTATAATATATATATATATATTACGGTATACATATATATCACTGGTCATACTCACTTTTAGGGATCAGAAAATAGGAATATGGCACACTTTTAATGAAAATGTAGGAAGAAAGTAGGGCAAAGTTTAATAAATTATTAATTGTTTTATTTTTTAATATATAGCTACTATTTTAACTACATATTTGTTAAAATATCCAACTTCATGCTTATTTCACTGTACTGGAGAATTTTTTTTTTATTTTATCCCCAACCAAATGTGCTGGATGAGGTTTCAGTTGAAATGTTTTCAAACTCCAGTTCAAATATCAAACTTAATTTTGTTTCCAATTTAATACTATAGGAATGAAAATTATATTACCAAAAATTTAGGTTGGATAAGTTTTTAATATTATTCAACATTCAGAGCTATATTCTGGTGTAAGGCACCTAACCTCTTTCGTTTCATGTTATCTAAATCATTTTCTTTAAGTTTTCATACCAACTCGTGATAGAGCTTCCACATCCATAAAATCAATTCTTTCTTATGGTCTTGTTTCACTTTTGTCAAAACTTTGTCTCCACACCAATTTCCATCACTAAATATTACTAATTAAATAATTATTTTGGAAGCAGACTTTTTCAATATCCACTGGCTGAATGAATGTCATTGCCTCATTGTAAAACTTGTAAAGGTAACTGGTATGACTATTGTTGTGTGTTAGTGATAGTCATAACATAACGAGCATTTCATTAGTTAAAATAATTAAGTAATCTATTTACATTAATAGCTCTATAGCTGCATTTATATTAAAAATTATAGAAATTCAACAGAAATAAATATCACAGCAGCTAAACGGCACAAGCGATAGTGATATCCCACGGTTTTACGAAAGTGCGGAATACTTAGTAAAATCACAAGGTATCATATACGAGCGCAAAAAAAAAAAAAAAATCCCAACTGAAACGAGAAAAAAAATAATTAATGGAGAATCACACATACAATGCAATGCAAAAACCCAATTTATAATATTGACGACATTGAATACTAAAAATGTGATAGGTAACAGAAATTTTAATTTTAGGACGCTAAAACAAATATTTTATTAAAAATTTAAATATTAAAATATCAAAATGTTAAAATAAAATTTAAACAAACCACTTACTATGCGATCGCTTTGCGCTAAACATAAAATACCATAATATTCCCTTCCGGTAAAAAACTGGAAATCACCTGAGCACAAATTATAATTTCAAACGCCTAACACCTTTTAAAATAAATGGTAAACACTCTATTAGCACTATATTTTATACCATATAAAATATTACCTAACCTTTACATTTAAAATATTACACCAGAAAATAATAAAATAATAAAAGATTTCAAAACATTGACCATGTGATATATATACACCTGAGCATACGAAAAAGCTCAATTAATTATAAGCAAATCGGTAATTATTGCTGACGCCTTTTATATACAGTATTGCCACGTCACTTTTGTACACATCCAAGCACCAGTATAATCCAAGGGAGAAAGTCTCTCTCTGTGCCAAAAT
>JABUQX010050437.1:25000-37500 GCA_015478945.1 Trachelipus rathkii
TCTCCTTTAAGTAGCTTTTGAACCATTGTAAGTTTGTCCCCTCAAAGCCCATTTTGTTCATTTTACTTAGTAGTATGTCATGATCAATCATATCAAAAGCTTTTGTGAAATCTAATAATAATAGTAGGAGTGGTGCCTTTATTTTCTATATTTCTGTAAAGTTTTCGGTTAAGCAAATGAGGGGATCAGCAGTTGAGTCCTTTTCTAAATCCAAATTGTGAATCATTGAGAATGTTGTTTGATATAAAATATTCTGTTAACTGATTGAAAACTATTTTCTCAAATATTTTACTAATCGTGTTTGTGATAGCTATTGGTCTGTAATTTTAGGTATAGGGATCACTTTTGCTGTCTTGAATATATTTGGGAAAATTCCTGTCAAAAATGATTCATTGAACAAGTATTTTAAAGTGGTGGCTATTTTGTTGGCAGCGAGTTTGAGGATGTGATTGGGGAGGGAATGAACATCACATTTTTTGTTTTTTAATCCGGCGATTACCTTTATAAAGGAAAAATGAGACTCGTAGTCTGGGAGGAAAGTATCATATGATGTTTGACTAGGGGGTTTGTCTCTCAAGATTTGCTTACCGACGTTTACGAAGTATTCATTTAGTCCGTCTGCGATCTTATTTTGGTTGGTTGTTAACTGATTGTTTAAATTCAGTTCTTTTATACATTGTGAGTTTTTTTTGTTATTGTTGATTAATTTATTGATTAAACCCCAAGTGGCTTTCGAGTCTTTGTTGCAATCCTGGAATTTGTTAGAGTAGTATTTTCTCTTTGCTTTCTTAAGAACTGCCTTTAATTGTTTATCATATGTGTTATACACTTGGAATGGTATAATTTTGTTTTTATAGTTTCGGTAGAGTTTATGTTTTTGGTTGATAGAGTTTAGAAGTGCTGGTGTTAGCCATGGGTTTTGAATCCTTTTAGCGCCAAGTTTTTTCGTTTTAATAGGGAATGATTCGTCGTAGCATTTGTTTAATATGTTTACGAACGAGTTGAATTTTTCGTCGATGCCAATGTTCTCGCTAGTAGTATATACCACATATCGTAAGGTGAGATATCGGTAAAAATATCGATATTTTTGGATATCGATACTGTATCGATTATTTGGCTCCCTGTTTCCTGTTTCCGTCGTACGTATCCCCCTTTAGTTTTTGGCCCCTCTTTTGGGTCTTGACTCCCCTTTCGCTGCTTGGCATTGATTATTTTTTGGTATCAATACATATTTGTTGCGATTATTTTGCATTCCATAAAGGTCCGTGAGGGATTAAGTAGGGATTACCTCGAGCTCATGTAGGTACCTGTCGAGGTACCTGTCGAGGTACCTGTCGAGGTACCTGTCGTAGGTACCTGTCCTAACTTGAGTTCATTTTATTTCCATCCACACTCACACCCACACCTACACACACACACACACACACATACATAGATGCATACACACATACATAGATGCTTACATACATACCTAGACATATACACCCACCCTATACACACATATACAAACAAGCACATACACTCACACACACGTACCCACCCTCACCAACCCTGCCCTAGACACATACCTAGACCATACACCTACCCTATACACACATACAAACAAACACACACACACCCGTCCTTGTCATCGATTATTGGTCCGATATTTTAATGATGGTTCAGATTTGATGGCTTAGATTTGATGGCTCAGATTTGATGGCTCAGATTTGAACGCTCAGATTTGATGACTAAGATTTATTGATGGTTCAATACATTTTGATGGATACAAATCACCGTAAGGAGTGTCTAGGAGTGTCCTATGAGATTCCCAGGAGTGTCAGATGAGTGCCAGATGAGTGCCAGATAATGCCAGATAGTGCCAAGTGAGTGCCAACTGAATGCCAAACTGAGTGCCACATAGTGCCAACTGAGTGCCATATAGTGCCACTTTTTTCAAACCTCTTTTCTAGCGTACCCTGACGGAATATCCCTTAATATTGATATTCACCCCTAGGTTATAAGGTATGAGGAATTACTGGTGTATATTATAAGCTGGGTTAGGATGTTTCCTAGTGCTGAGTTACTTTTCTAGCTCACCTCATGATCATAGAACAGTCCTATTATTGGTGCCTACCCCCATGTTGCAAGGTATGAGGACTTACTGGTGTATACCAAAAGTTGCTAGGTTGCTCCTTCTCGTTCCGCCTCGATGTTCCACCCGACGCGTTCCCGGCCTGCCGCGTTCCGCCCGCCGCATGCGTTCCCGCCTGCTCTTCACCCGCCTCGCGGGCACCCGGCGCACATACCGCGTCGCCGCGCCCGCAGGCGCAGTGGTATTACCGCGTAACAGCCGAGTGCCCCGCAGGCGCAAATATTACCGCGCGAACGATAAATATTTCATAGTTGTGATATCAATGTAAATTATTCAAAGAATTTCTTAAATATACCGTTTTCTATCCTATGAGTCAGTCATTTTATTTCATACTTAAACATTTTTATTAAAAACATATTTCCTTTACAGAGACTTTTTAAAGTTAAAACAGTAAATCAATAGTGCAATTGCCTAGCAACAAAGGGGATTAGTAGGGCTGCCTGCTTAATGCTTTACTGTTTTCACTGCTTACCGTTCTTAGTTTTTACTGCTTTTACATCACTGCTATTTTAAAGGTATAATGAGACTATTTATTAAAAACATTTTTATGTTTTTAATTAATCATTTACATTTATATTACTCACCCGCTGTTAACTAAAATTATTTGAAAGTTTTTTAAATAATGCGGATTTGTTTTATTATTATTATTATTATTACATTATTATTATTATTATTTTTTATTATTATTATTATTATTATTATTATTATTATTATTATTATTATTCATATTATTATTATTATTATTATTATTATTTTTATTATTATTAATTATTATTATTTTTATTATTATTATTATTATACCTCCAGTCATTTTACTTCATGACTATTATTTGACACACACACACACACATACACACACACACACACACACACACACACACACACACACCAGGTTCATTAAAACAAACACACACCAGGTTCATTAAAACACACACACACCACTGTTAGACTAAAAATTATTTGAAAGTTTTTAAATAATTCGGCAATTATTTTTATTATTATTATTATTTTGTTATTATTATTATTATTATTATTATTATTATTATTATTATTATTATTATTATTATTATTATTATTATTATTATTATTATTATTATTATTATTATTATTATTATTATTTTTTATTATTATTATTGCTGTTTTACCAGTCATTTTTACTTCTCATGACTATTATTATTTTATCACACACACACACACACGCACACACACACGCACACACACACACACATACACACACCAGGTTCATTAAAATATACACTGTTTAAACATATCAAATAAGTTCTTTTGTATGAACATAACATATAATTTATTAAAAACATTTTTATGTTTTTAATTAAACACATACATTTATATTACTCATTTAATTATAACTAAAATTATTTCAAAGTTTCTTAAAACTTCTATAATAAATCAATCTTTATCAAAGAATTTGGCTATTGTTATTAACTGTTAATACTTTTGTTTATACCTATGTCAAGTTTTAAAATATTTACTAAAATTTTATGAAATTTTATTAAAACATATATTTTACGTATTATAATTATTATTAATATTATTATTATTATTATACCTCCAGTCATTTTACTTCATGACTATTATTTTCATCTATGTACATTGACACTCCAACACGAAACACACACATACACACACACACGCACGCACGCACGCACACACACACACCAGGTTCATTAAAATATACACTGTTTAAACATATCAAATAAGTTCTTTTGTATGAACATAACATATAATTTATTAAAACATTTTATGTTTTAATTAAACACGTACATTTATATTACTCATTCAATTATAACTAAAATTATTTCAAAGTTTCTTAAAACTTCTATAATAAATCATTATCTTTGAACAAAGAATTTATTATTATTATTAACTGTTAATACTTTTTGTTTATAAATTTTATAAGTATCAAGTTTTAAAATAATTTTTACTAAAATTTTATGAAATTTTATTAAAAACATATATTTTACGTACCCTAAAGCAATAAATCAGTAAATCGGTGTAACGCAAAGTTCCTAGCAAACCCCCTCTACACCAAGCTATGCCATGTTTTGTTTTCTTGAGAGAATGTATCGTTTCATTATCATTAGCCATGGTAATAAGTATAAACATAGCAAAAAATAAGTTATTCTCTGCTAACATAACATGTATTTTATAAAAATCATTCTAGGTTTTTATTTAAAATAACAATTATTCACTTACATTTATATTATTTATTCAATGTTAACTAAAAATATTTCAAAGTTTTTTAAATAATTTGTGATTTGCTTTATTATTATTATTATTATTATTATTATTATTATTATTATTATTATTATTATTATTATATTAGCATTATAATTATTATTGTTATTATTATTATTATTATTATTATTAGTTGCAATATTATTACTTTTTTCTATTATTATTATTATTATTATTATTATTATTATTATTATTATTATTATTATTATTATTATTATTATTATTATTATTATTATTATTATTATTATTATTATTATTATTATTATTATTAATATTATTATTATTATTATTACATTGACAACAATGAAAAACACAACAACGCGCACTCCTTACAGATACGAAACCGACCTCTTTCTGTAAAATGTGCTGAAATAACTACTTTAGCCTACTAGATATGGCTTTTATACCCGTGCCGCTTTTGCTCATCACTCAGGTCAAAAGGTAGATCCAGTATAGACAATAATCGAAACTCAATGTTATTGTTTTATAAATATATTCCAACCGAAACATGCTGGATCGGTAAGATCCTTTTATAAACAGGTAAGAAGGAAATGTTTTCTTTACTGAGTGGACGGAATAAACCTTATCTCTATATGTCCTTGTGTGTGGTGATGAGTGGTGAAATGTTTTATCGCTTTTTGGCTTTTAGGTATGTAAAAACATATCCTGAGCCTTACCTGTGATTGGATGAAAATTAACTTAGTTCTTTAAACTATATTTGAGCAGGTGTGTTTTATTATCATTTAGACCCAAACTTATTTTAAAATCATAGTCGTTTTGGTTGTTAAGTTAAGTGCTGCAAGTTCTCTCTTCTTGATTTCTATAAAAAAGTAAGTTCTATTTTTCTCAATATTTATTTATCATAGCTATGGTAAAGACTTACAATGAGGGAACACCACTGAGCTGGAAAATATCTACAGTTTGGCTAGGTTTTTAAAAATTTCGATATATTGACGAAGAATGCCACCAACTGCTGATGAATGAAGCGCCTGAATGACACCATTTCATAGCCAACAGTGTACCCATTAGTGCCGCCTAATTACGGAATATGCAATACGTAGCCTCACAGCAATTAAATTACTAGATTTGAGGCAGATCGCGAAGCCTAACGCGAGAGCGCCCGCGTTCGCGCCCAGGCGCTGAACCCCGACTTTTTTAGCGAACCCGCCGGCGTATTACTACTACGCGCGGTCGCGAAAAATATGGAGCGATGTATTTCAAAGTGGTAGGGCATACATCCTAGAGGATGATATCCATTGTACACAGTCCCATACAGTATGTATAATATTAGTTTGTGTACTGGTTCAAGGTATATTTACGAACCTTATAACATGTATTCAAGTGCGTTAGCTTATTTTAAAATCTTGGTATATCTGTGTTTATTACAAATCAGGTGAGATATTGTCAATGGTTACCGAATGCATACAACAGTTGATATAGAAGAGGTTATGAACTTACATACTTCGATATAAATTTGAAGTATAATAATATGATACCTATACTGGAAGTCCATACAGAGAAATTACGGTTTGTACATGGAGGGGAAGTTTATTTATGCATGTACACGCATTGTATATTTAACTAATATAGTAATTATGTAATAATATTTTTAGAATAAACAACTTTTTCATAACTTATACATAGAGATTATATATATATATTACATATATATATATATATATATATATATATATATATATATATATATATATATATATAAAAAAAATTTTAATAAAAAAGTTTTGTAACAGAAAACTATGTGCGTAAAGCATTAAACCAGTAAAACCGAGGCATATATCATAGTGAATGAGATAGCTCTATCAGGGCTAATTGCTCTATTACCTTATTGAGTTACAGCTTTAGTATCGATAAATTCGTGTTTTATAAACCCTAATCCTGTAAATCCGTAAAGACATACCTTAAAAAGGGAGGGTATGGGACAACTTCTATACATTAACTCTACGTCCTATGTAGTTGCAGCTTTAAGGCATATAAAACTTGTTTTACAATCCTTAAAGTAATAAGATCTTAAAGGCAATCCATAGAGGAACATGACCAACGGCACATCTGGACTATTTGTTCTATATCTTTCAGGGAATCATAAATCAAAGATATTTAATCCAGTTTTCACAAAAACAGAATGTTCTTCGAAAAACTAAATGTTTTCAAGAAACTTTTACTTGAAAGTGAAATGGTATTTTCTATAAATAAAATTAAAAATGCTCTATAGTAATAGAAACAAAATGAACGGACTCATATAGGAAACGGGTATATTTGAAAAACAAATACAAATGATGTAATGAAAGCTAACAACGACATATCATAAAGAAAATATTTTCGCGACCGCGTGCAATATTACCGGCGGGTTCATGCTTCTTGTTCAGCACCTGCGCGCTTGCGGCGTTTCCGCAAGTTAGCTTCACGTGATCTACGGCAAATCTAGTGAATTAATTATTATCTATTCAGTGAAATTCGAAGCATTAGCCTCATGTGTCTGTAATTAGGTGCACCTAATAGATCCATACTGGTATTCTTTTATATGAAAATGAATCATCCAGTATCTCAGATTGCCTGGTCTGGTTCCATTGCTCACTTGAACGCAGTTGAGTATTGCATTCGCTAGATCCTACAATCTCTCTCTCTCTCTCTCTCTCTCTCTCTCTCTCTCTCTCCCTCTCTCCCTCTCTCCGAAGGATCGCATTATTTCTCAAGCAAGCCCCAAAGAGGTTAGGGTGTTCTGAGGCGCCTTCGAATCTTCTTCTTACCGTCCCAGTTGCTTGCTCTGTATAAGTGAGCTGCTCTTCCTTGCATATAGTATGCATCTGGGGTGGTTCCACACCTACTGTTCTTGATAAGTTGCAGTGTAAGGCTTCTCTTCTTGTCAATTCTCCTACTCTGACCAATTCTCTCTAATCTCTTTCTAACCGTGTAAAAGATATTATATTCCTTATGATATCTCTATTCAAATGCACATTATTCTTCCGAACTCTCTAGTCGAGTACCCCCTCCTTTGAGGAGAGCTCGTGCCACCTCGGTTCTCTCTTCTGCAGTCTCATCCTTTTCTCCATCCGATTCTCTGACACTCAATCGCTGTGCTCTGTCTTTTATGCACTCCACTTGTAAAGCCTCAACACACTTCCTTCACCCTCATTTAAAAATTCCTTTGACATGAACACTTTAAACCACCATGTGTCGGGGCATGTCGCCCTTTGATTTGACCTTAAATTTTCGTTTTTCAAAACTGGCGGAAATTTGTGGGCTTCCGGCATATATATATATATATATATATATATATATATATATATATATAAGAAAGAATATATAGTATATATATATATATATATATATATATATATATATATATATATATATATATATATATATATATATATATATATATATCAAGGGCGTATACATAGGGTAGGTAGGGTAGGTAGCTCCTACCCAAATTTCTGAGTCTTTTTAATAAAATAAATTAAATTGTAAACTTAATTAAATTATTAAAATTTTATATGAAAGTGAAAAAAAGAAACTAAGTTATAAACAAAACAAAAAACTATTTTTATAGTAATAACGGTTATAAAAATTAAATTAATTTGGAAATTTTCGCTCCTACCCTATTCCCAAGAGTGAATTTCTTTGTTATCGGCGTACGTAAGAATTTAATTTCTCCTATAGTTTTATAATGGTCAGGCCAGCAAACATACCCGTCCTGCCAGACGTAAAAAGAAAAATACACTTATACACATATATATATAAAAATATATATAGTTTGTATATATATATATATATATATATATATATATATATATATATATATATATATATAGTATATATAGTATATATAGTAGGGTATATGGCAGGTATATATATATATATATATATATATATATATATATATATATATATATATAGCATATGGGCAGCATACGACAAGTTTCCTCTTTACGTATCAAAAAAGGGATGGTGCATCGTGTTTTTATCTCTGAAGTCCATTGCTTTTACATAAAGATATTTTTATTATCATTTTAAGTGATATTTTTCTTATATAAATAAAATAATTAAAATAGTGCATAATGGTAGGTAGATTTTTCTTTATTTGAAAATAGCCTCCTCTCGAAATTTGGCAAGAAATCCAATTTTTAAAAAAAATTTGGAAGGCTTACGTTTCTTTATTAATAACAGATAAAGTCAATGTTCAGGAGAAGATTCCTTGTTTATTTTTTATTATTATTATTATTATTATTATTATTATTATTATTATATTATTATTATTATTATTATTATTATTATTATTATTATTATTATTATTATTATTATTATTATTATTATTATCATTATACATCATTATTATTATTATTATTGTTATTGCCATTATTGATATTATTATTGTTGGTTATTATTGTTATTATTATTACATATTGATAATACACACACACACACATAATAATAATAATAATAATAATAATAATAATAATAATAATAATAATAATAATAATAATAATAATAATAATAATAGTAATATTATTATATATATATATATATATTTACCTCACAGTATATATAGATATATATATATATATATATATATATATATATATTATATATATATATATATGTTATATATATATATATATATATATATATATATATATATATAAGGTATTACAGCCAGTGTATTCTTCAAGGTACGCCACTGATACAGTATATATATATATATATATATATATGTATATGTATATATATATATATATATATATATATATATATATATATATATATATATATATATATATATATATATGTTTAATAATAGATAAAGTACTACATTTGACCTTAAGCTTGAGTTTATTTCCAGTCCTCTTTTGTCCTTGATATTTTTTTAGGGCAATAGATTGGTACAGTACGTATTTTGCCAAAAAAGGGCTTAAGCTAGTTACGATTTCACCCTTTGCTGAGATAGATTTGTTTCATTTAGAGTTTGTAATATCTGGATAAGATCAAATTGTTTGTTTTTTTTTAATGTACTACACGTTAATTTTATCTAAAAGTATATTTGTGATACAGACGTATTATATAATAAAGTTTGTAAGTGAGTATATATTTAAAGAGTATATATATATATATATATATATTATTAGAGTATATATATATATATATATATATATATATATATATATATATATATATATATATAGAATTAATTGTATATATATATATATATATATATATATATATATATATATATATATATATATATATATATATATATATATATATATATATATATATATATATATATATATATATATATATATATATAATATATATATATATTAAAAAAAAAAATATATAAATTTACATATATATATATATATATATATATATATATAAAGAAATATATATATAAGAGAAGAGAAGTATATATATATATATATATATATATATATATAGTATATATATATATATATATATATATATATATATATATATTTAATGTGTATTGCATTTTCACATGGTTTCAAATTTCGAAAAGCTGGCTTAAGTGAACTGATATTTAGTTATATTTATTAAACAATTTACGGCTTTCATGGATAAATTATTTTTTAGCCGACGAGGGACAAAGGGGACGGTCCCCCCTGTGGCCCACTGGGAGGCCGAGAGACCCTGACTCCTGCCATCTGCGGTTTAGGCTTGGGGTATTCGTTAGTTAAAAAAAAGGGAACTAGCAATTTATTGTACAATATATGCTTCCATTCAAGATAGACTGAGACATTCCATTTTTTCCAAAGGTTGCAAAATCTACAAAATTTCTCCGTAAAATTGAATGTGTCATCAAAAATTGGTGCCATATATATATATATATATATATATATATATATATATATAGAGAGTGTATATATATATATATATATATATATAAATATATAGTATAAAGATATATATATATATAAGGTTATATATATATATGAGTAGGAAACTTGATATTTTGTTTCAATCTGGAGTCTTTGATCGTTGGAGAAAATATCCAAACTTTCCGTGAGTTTCTTTGTAGGTGCTCTGAAGAATGCGGATGATTTTTGTTGAAAATGTAGTCTCCGCAATGTTCTAGGCTCGTGAAATTGAGACCCCATATTCTTCGGTAATTTGATTCAGCATAAGAAACAAAATATCGTCTTCAATGAATAAAAGGAATATATTGTTTTTATAGAGGGTACATGCATTACTTTTACCTTTTTTTTATGTATCATTGTTACATTTAAATATTAAAGACTGCGTGTGCTGAGACTGGAATCTGCTTACAAGTCTGAACTTTTGCTCTAGTAGATTTCATCTATTGCATGCATAGTACTAGCGTCCTGTTTCCCCTCAATTCTTTTGCTGTATATTCTTCATGACTTCCTTTTTGCCTTAATTATTGAACTGCACGGGTAAAAATGGAAAATTAATATCGCTTTACCATTTTCTTTAATTTTAATTTTATACCTACCGAAAAAGTTGTAATTTCCTTTTATTAAAATGACTTTAATTAAACTTTTTAATTTTGTTTTTCAAATTTTTAATACATTCACGTATGTTACTGAATAAGCATGTAGGGAATCTAAGAAAAAAAATTAACATAATAAATCTTTTTTCATCATATTTGAATAAAACTTTCGACACCGAGAAGAATTCATTTGGTATCAATTTTGTTACCATAACAACGAGGATCAACAAATCTTTCCAATGATTCTTATTGAAAATAGATTAAGGATTCTTTATGGTTACGTAAAAATAAATTGTAAAAATTGGGGCTCTCTGGAATACTATTCTATACTCGATATTTTCTCATTAATCAAACGAAATGCTGCCTGGCTTTTATATATATATATATATATATATATATATATATATATATATATATATATATATATATATATATAGTATATATATATATATATATATATATATATATATATATATATATATATATATATATATATATATATATATATATATATTATATTTATATATAGAAAAATTTGTTATATATATATATATATATATATATATATATATATATATTGTCTCTGGTGAGAAAAGTCTGATAGCAACATGTAGAGCACCAAAATTGTGGAGAACAAACACCATATGCATGTGAATTAAAGTCTAAGGTAAACATATCCCGAAACATTACAGCAAAAAATTTGCAAGTCATAGAAAGTTAGGGAAATAGGAGAAGGAAAAGTATTTTAAACTTTACTTGAAGAATTAATGAAATAGCGAGCGTAGCAGTCATCTCTCGGAGCAGAAAACTGGATAGTATAAGAGTCAAGAAGAGCAATATCTTTTGTAATAGAGGTGATTTATAAGGAAAGTTATGCAGCGGTTCAGAAAGAGATTGAAAACCAGAAAGAGATTGAATAGAGTCAGTTAGAGCAAGAGCCATGGTAATACTAAAAATTCTGTATTTAATTCTTTCAATGAGAGATTTGCGAACAGAACAATCTCGGGTACATAAGGAATCCTCCAAATAAGAACGAACAACATCCCTACGCAGATCAAGCAACTGAGGTGTGAAGAAGCTCTGAAACGATGCTAGTGAAACGATGTGATCTTAGAAGAAACATCATGAAAACGAAAGTACACTAATATAGACAACGGGAGGTTTAAATTACACATTATGGAGGGAAATGCTTTTCTTGAAAGTGGAAGATTATGCCATGAAAATGAACAAAGGAACTGAGATTTTGGGGTAGTAAAAATAACAGTTTCCTCTGTTTCAATCAGAAAAACGAGAAAGATCTGACATCAGTTGATCCAATAATAATTTCTATTGCAGTTGCGTGGGACGCTTTCATAATAAAAGATAAATGAAAGATAGATTCGCCGGAATAAATGTGTGAATTGTCATAAACTGACGGGTAGAAAGGTCATATATATATATATATATATATATATATATATATATATATATATATATATATATATATATATATATATATATATATATATATATATATATGTTATTATTATTATTATATATATGTATATATTGTTACATATATATATTATTATATATAAATATTATTATATATATATTATATATAGTTATATATATAAAAGA
>JABUQX010050437.1:45000-47500 GCA_015478945.1 Trachelipus rathkii
TTCTATTAAAATAGTTTTGGCCTTGTAAACTAAATTAATATAGAGTCGTTTTCACTGTGTCAATAAAGTTTCTAATTTGTTGTACTCCATATGAATATCAACAGCAATGAACATACAATGCATTGTATGTTCATTGTATGTTCATACAATGCATTGCATATTTTCGACAGCTCGATCACTTCTATTTAAAACTTTTCTTCATTGGTGCTGCACCATCATGTCTTTGTCGTTGTCCAATTAGAAAGTCACAATTTATTCAACCTTCGTTGTATTGGCTACCATAAAGATTCCCCTTTTGTGCTTTCAACAGCAACTAAACCTAAGAAATTTTCGCGAACCACAAATATGTTTTACTCATTTATATATTATATATATATATTTATATATATATATATATTAATATTATATATATTATATATATTATTATAGAGTATATAATATATTATAGTATATATATATATATATATATATTATATAATATATATATATATATATATATATATATATATATATATATATATATTTATTAATATATATATAAAAATATAAAATATAATTATATAATTATTATATATAATAATATATAAATATAATTATTCTTATAAATTAAAATTAGGAGACTCAAGTCAACAAAAAATTTTGATTGTTTAAATCATTTCGGGAGGAGGAAGGTTCAGACATCTTCAAACCCCTACCCCCTATTATAATATAATATATATCTATATATATATATATTATATATATATATATATATTATATATATATATATAATATTATATATATATATATATATATATATATATTCTTATATTGCTTGTTTATGTAAATATTATATGTGATAGGAAGATAGTTCAATTGTTGAATGGGTGAGAATGAATATATATAATGTTGGTATATCTGAATAGGAATATATATATTATAATATATATTATATATATATATTATATATATATACTATATAATATATATATATATATAATATATATATATATATCTGAGGTGATTCTATACATAAATTTTTGTGGAAAGGGTGGAGTCTAAGACCTCTCATTCTCATCAACCTCTCTCGATACTCACTACACTCTCCTTCCAATCTCTTTCTTCCAATCATTAATACAAACGAACACTTTCCTTTTGATTCTCTAGTCACATACTTCCACCTTTGAAGAAAGCTTTTGTGACTGGTGCTTTCACACAGTTTCATCCTTTCCCTCTTCAGATCCTCTGCAACCCCCCCCCCAAAATCTCTACTGTATAATATAATATATATTATATATATTATATATATATATATATATAATATATATATATATATATATATATATATTATATATATATATATATATATATATATATATATAAACTGGAAAGGCTGGTTGATATAATGTGCGGTGCTTAACGGTCATAAATTATCATGGAAGTTGATAAAAGTGGTGTTCTTCATGGTTCTGTGGTAAACACAAATCTTTTCTTAATCTATTTAAAGTATTTAGAGGAGAGATTTAAAACTATTGTTTACTAAATATTAGATCTGCTGCGATTCTGAATTGAAAATCTTTGCATTGAGAATCTTGAAGGTTTATTAAAGTTCAAAATGATTTGGACAACCTTTGAGTTCTGCTCATAAGTTGTAAACTAATTTCGTTTGCAGAAAGTATAAGTGATTCACATTGGAACCCAAATAAGGATTTATACTCATGACATGATTGGGAAATGACTGCTGTTTGTTGTCAAAGAAAAGGACTTGGGTGTGGTTTCATATAGCAGTATGAAAATGTCAGAACAATGTTAGAAGATGGAAATAGACATAACAAAATCTTAGGGAATATAAACTGCAATGTTGCTTAGAAAGATTTAAAAGGAGTAAGTTATATAATAGCTATACTTTGCTGTAATTGAATACTGCACAAAAGTTTGCACCCTTTAATGGGGGGTTGGAGATGAAGGCATATAGTGAAAAAATCCCAAATATCAGGAGGGGACATTTTGAAATCAATCCAGTGGGTGAAATACCCTCCCACCGACCTATTTGCCCAATAAAAGGACATGATGTGCACCTTGAGGCAGCGCAATGTTGCGCTACGATAATATAACTTGTGGTTTTGCAAATTGGAATTATCAGATAAGAATTAAGAAATGTGACATGTATTCAGTAAAAAGATATTTCTTTTAGAGGGAAATGGCTCAGACCTAAAAAAAAAAAATTTCAACTTTTAACTCCATTGAGAAGAGAAATTTTTATACTAGAAACACTACAATGGGAGAAATAGATGTCAGAAAATGAAAAAACATTGCACAGAAAAAAAATTATATCAAGTTGACATAAAATTTTCCATCAACCCCGGTTCCTCTCAGGAGTGAAAATTTTACGTCATTGTGATTGAAAAATCAATGATGTAATTTTTACACCATCAATATATAATATTTTATTTCTTGCCAACATACTGTATAACTCCAAAGTAAAACTCATTACATGCTATATTTCACTTCCATAAGAAAT
>JABUQX010050437.1:52500-55000 GCA_015478945.1 Trachelipus rathkii
ACTTTATTACGTTAGAGTATATTCGTTGATCAGTATGATAATCGGCCAAGGTTATGATAAATTTTTTGCTAAATGTTACTGTGTCAGTGTAAGATTAACGTTAATATGTTAGAGTTATGCTTGAAAAAGTAAGAATAGGTTACGCTTTGCAGGCAATGTTAGTTACTTTACTGGGTGTTAAGTGTGGAACTTTGTGAATGTTAACAGTTTATTCGTGTGTAAGTGTCTGTTAGGTTTGTCTTTGTACATTATTTTCTTAGTTCATGTTACGCTATGTTAGTTTTATTGATGTTGAAACTTTATTACGTTAGAGTATATTCGTTGATCAGTATAATTAACCAATGTTGTGATAAATTTTAGTTAAATGTTACTGTGCCAGTGTAAGATTAACGTTAGTATGTTAGAGATATGCTTGAAAAAGTAAGAATAGGTTTACGTTTGCATTATCATGCTAGTTACCTTTACTGGTGTGTGTAAGTGTGTTGAACTTTGTTTAATGTTGAAACAGGTTTTTTCGTTGTGTAAGTTGTTCTTAGGGTTGTTTTGTTACATTATTTCTTAGTTCATGTTACGCTATGTTAAGCTTTATTGATGTGGGAGACTTTGTTACGTTAGCATACTTTCGCTGCCCTGATATGTATGATAATTAACCAATGTGGTGATAAAAATTTTTGTTAAATATTACCATGTTAATGTAAATTAACATTGTTATGTTAGAGATATGCTTGACAAAGTAAGAATAGGTTACGTTTTGCATGCAATGTTAGTTACTTTGCTGTTGTTAAGTGTGGAACTTTGTTAACGTTAACAGTTTATTCATGTTTAAGGCGTGTCAGGTTTGTCATTGTGTATTATATTCATAGTTCAGATGATGCTATGTTAGCTTTATTAATGTGGAAACTTTGTTACGTTAGAGTATACTCATTGATCTTTGTATAAAGAACTTGATTTTATGTTATGTTTATCCAAAAATGATACTCGAAATGTGATTTGAATCAATAGATCAATAGATCAATAGATCAAGGATGGACATGAGGGTGGCGGGATGGTGGTTTGATTTACTGATTTACTGATTTAGGGTATGTAAAACGTTACAATTTTAGTAAAAAATTTGACTTGAATCAATAGATCAATAGATCAATAGATCAATATATCAATAGATCACGATTGGACAAAAGGGTGGCTGGATGGTGGTTTGATTTACTGATTTACTGATTTAGGGTATGTAAAACGTTACAATTTTAGTAAAAAATTTGACTTGAATCAATAGATCAATAGATCAATAGATCAATAGATCACGATTGGACAGGGAGTGGGGAGGGGTTGACGGTTTGTTTAACTGATTTACTGCTTTACGGGTATGTAAAAACGTTACAATTTTAGTAAAAAAATTTGACTTGAATCAATAGATTCAATAGATCAATAGATCAATATATCCAATATATCCCAATAGATCACGAGCTAGGTATTGCAGGGTGAAACCTGGATGGTGGTTTGATTTACTGATTTACTGCTTTAGGGTATGTAAAAACGTAAATTTGTAAGTTTTAAACATAAAAAGAATAAGAAATTTTATTTATTTATTTATTTATTTATTTATTTTTTATTATTTTTTTTCTTGATGGTTCTAAAACCATTTATTTTCTCGAAATCTACAGACCCAATAAAATATATAAAAGACACAAATATTGTATCATTACACAAATATTAATAACTCGCGCAACCGCACCGAGCCAGCCCCGCGTGCAGCTGTCCAACTCCTACGCCTCTAGGTCAGACTCCTTCTCCATTCTTTCCTCTTTATTCATCTTTCATTCTCATTCTTCATTCCTCCTTCGACCTCTGTTTTGCACTCTGTGCTCTTTTTTTCAGTCGGGACCCCTCTAATGGGGGGCCCTAGACACCCTATACGGACTTATAACCCTCATATTTCGAGCTCTACGTCTCGATAACCCCTTATTAAGCGGACACCTATATTGTGTGTTATACGACTGGGTTTATTAAACTTCCGGCACCGAAGGGGCTCCAGCACCCGGTGCCGGAGCCACTCATCAGTAAATTTTTTTTTTTTCCAAAATTTTTACCAACTCATTATCTAGAAATTACACTCTGAATCTTCTCTCCAAATTTCAGCCTTATACGAACATTTCGATTTTTTAATGGGGGTGGGGTCCCCCTTCGGGGGACCCATGGGGACGTAACATCATCTACGACTAGAGTACCTCATTATCTAACCACCCTCCAAATTTTAGCACGATACGATAATTCTAACCCATGTAGATATATATCGGACTCAGAACCGGATGCGAAGAAGAAACCGCGGCGGATTGCAGAATCGGAATGCATAAAAAACGATTCCTTGCAGGAATCGTTTTTCGACTCAGATTCGATTCCCTTCGGGAATCGAATCTTCGACGTAATAATAATAATAATAATAATAATAATAATAATAATAATAATAATAATAATAATAAAATAA
The DNA here is from genome assembly GCA_015478945.1 of Trachelipus rathkii. Taxonomy (NCBI): domain Eukaryota; kingdom Metazoa; phylum Arthropoda; class Malacostraca; order Isopoda; family Trachelipodidae; genus Trachelipus; species Trachelipus rathkii. The sequence continues at coordinate 54,980 of JABUQX010050437.1, forward strand.
ATTAATAATAATAATAATAAT
>JABUQX010050437.1:60000-62500 GCA_015478945.1 Trachelipus rathkii
TAATTCTACATTAACTTGGTAATATTTAACAAAAATTTATCATAACCTTCTCTAATTATCATACAGACCAACGAATATATGCTAACGTAACAAAGTTTTTTCATTAACATAATAATATTTAACAAAAATTTATCATAACCTTACCTAACTATCATAATTCCCAACGAATAATTGCAAACATAACAAAGTTTTATCCAAACATAACATAAAAATAAGTTCTTTGAATAAAATATCATAGTAAAGTGTAATAACGTAATTCTGTATACCTCATTATACGGAAAACCACATATTTCAGTGTAAATATCGTAGATTACCCCATGAGCTATATGTATTAAATCCTCAAGTATGTCGACGTCGTCAAGATGTGATGTTAATTCGTTTTTCATTTTAATCAAAGCTTTAATATTTTCAGATGTTCGAACTGTGAAACCTATACATGTATGCCAGAAGGGGACACTATCGATGGGTTTCCAATAGTTGCGTACATCAAGGCTTTTTACATTGTCAAGCGACGAGAAAACAGCATCTATTCTATTAGAACCTCTCAAACTGTCTCCACCGCTAGATATTTCACTACGAATCAAAGTATCAGATGACACACACTTAGCCTTTACCCAGGCTTCTGTGATATCAATAATCTTGATGAATTCTTCAACATAAAAATGAATAAGGGTCTATTATTTGCACCTCCGGCTGGAATACAAATAATGTATCTGACTCCATTTGGTTTACGATTGAATATAAATGACACATCGTTGGGAATAACGAAGGTCCTCGTAAAGATATCACCAACAAACGTAGAGGAGGGGTGAGATGTCATCGTATCAACACAGCGAAAAATATCCTACTGATGAAACTCGAGTGTATAAAGAGTCCCCAAATGTAATGAGATTCTTTCTTTCAACCAATCAAAAGCAAGTAAACAAGAATACGACGTACGGACGAACCATACCAGATCGAAAGTACGTATAATCTAGCCTGACAACAACAACAACACAATAATATGAAACAAACTTAGACAAAACAAAACAAAACATAACAAAGTTTTATCCAAACATGACATAAAAATAAGTTCTTTAAATAAAATATCATAGTAAAGTGTAATAATTTAGTGATCCTAAAGCAGTAAATCAGTAATTCAGTAAATCAAACCTCCCACCCTGCCCTCCCCACTCTCCCCAACCCTCCCTTCTATGATCTATTGATCTATCGATTCAAGCCATTTTTCGAGTATCATTTTGGATAAACATAACAAAAATAAGTGTTTTATATACAGACCAACGAATATATGCTACCGTAACAAAGTTTTCACATCAATAAAGCTAACATATCATAGCATGAACTAAGAATATAATGTACAACGACAAACCTAACATACCTTACGCTCGAATAAATCGTCAACATTAACAAAGTTCCATAACATAACCGGACCAAATATCATTTTATTATCACATACACGAACATTGTTACGTCACCCCCTATGGGGGTGTCAAGTTTGAGAGAGATACCATGCTGTAAACTCTATCCGTTACCAGGTGTTGGTTGGTGCGGTGCAGCGCAATAATAATAATAATAATAATAATAATAATAATAATAATAATAATAATAATAATAATAATAATAATAATAATAATAATAATAATAATAATAATAATAATAATAATAATAATAATAATAATAATAATAATAATAATAATAATAATAATAATAATAATAATAATAATAATAATAATAATAATTAATAAATAATAATATTTATAATAATAATAAAGAATAATAATAAAAATAATTTAATGGTAACAATAATAATAATAATATAATAATAATAATAATAATATCATAATAATAATAATAGGAAGGGCGTATGCCAAGTTTCAGCCTTCTACGTCAATATCTCAGGTTTGGGGGCCAGCACCCCCTACTAGGGGTGCATGGTCACGTAACCTCGTCTAAGACGAGGTTACGTCACCCCCTATGGGGGTGTCAAGTTTGAGAGAAATAATCATGTAGCAAAACTCTATCCGTATGACTAAGTGTGAGGTGCGGGCTGCTCGGTGCCGGTGCGGTGTAGGTGACGGTGCGGTGTTGGTGCGCGTTGCGGTGCTTAGCGGCTGTGGGCTGGTGCGGGTGTGCTGTGCGGTGCGGGGCCATATACGGTTATATATATATTTTTATTTATTTTATTTATTTTTTTTATTTTTGTTATTTTTTATTTATTTATTGATTTATTTATTTATTGATTTATTTTATTTATATATTTATTTTAATTATATTAATATTTATATATTTTATTATCTTTTTATTTATTTATTTATTTATTTATTTTTTATTTATTATTTATTTATTTATTTATTTATTTATTTATTAATTTATTTATTTATTTATTTACTTTTTTAATTTATTTATTTTTAATTTATTTATTAATTAATTATTTATTTATTTATTTTTATTGTTTTAGAAAAAAAACTTCTTTTTTTTTCTAGAATGAAGCGTGTAGGAG
>JABUQX010050438.1:22500-25000 GCA_015478945.1 Trachelipus rathkii
AAAAAAGTGTCAGGCTACCTCAACCGGAAGCAGTTTTAAAAACACTCCTCGCAATTACCTTCCTGCCCATTTATCGATTGTAAGGATTAATATACATTAATACGCTCGACTGATAGTGGCTTCGCTGATTGGTGGAGCCCTTAGCAAATCATAATTCATTTCATTTTTTTATCAAAAATATTTTGTATTACAAAAGTATTTTCGGTATCAAAGTTCATGATTGTAAATGGGTAGGCTAGTCTGCTTTCAGGAGTCATTGATTTATTTCATGTGCAGAGGATGAGCGCCTCTTAACAGTGTATTAATATAACTTATAAGTAATCTATTTCCTCATTTTGATGTGACGTCATTGTTAATTAAAGTCATAATAAGATGACGTCACTGCTTGTCGTATTGAAGTTTAAAAGTTCTTTCTTATCCATCATCAATGGATGTCATAATATATCACAAAACTCGACACTCTTTAAAATGAGTCGCAATTTTTTACTATCCACATCCATATTGGAATCGTATGGGCTTCGACCCAATTTTGACCCATGCCGGTTATCTGCTTCCAGTTAAGCTTAAGTCAAATTTTTTTTTTTTAAACCTACGTTATCGAACAAAATGTACACAGCGCTCATGGTGTCAGAAGTTTGTTTTGTTTATGTTTTTAAACAATGCAAAGTGAAATAAATTAAAATATAAAAATAAAATGCATCAAGTGAGGTTGTGATGCGTTAAGTAAGGTTATGTTGAGTTACGTTAGTTTACATAGATTTAAACTTTTTTTTAAATATTTGTAAAGGTGCGAAGCTGCTATATTACTATAGTTTAAATTTGATTCTACGCAGTTTTATTTCACTTTTGTGAAATGTGTTCGAATCCATGCAATCGATATGTGGAGGTGGAGGCAGATAAACGACATGATCCCCAATTTTAATTAAAACAACCAATATGGATGCATAGTTCTAAGCAAAACTACATAATCAATTCTTTAAAAATACTCAACTCTTATACTTCTATAAATCCAGATGAGTTGCTTCATTAAAATATTGGTTTCAGAGTTCATACGATCCCAATGGTAGATAAAAACAATGCAGTTTATTTTAGAGTGAGCTAGTATGGACTATGGAGACTAGCTCAAATTGTCAACTGGTCAAATGATTGACACAATATCATAAAAATTTCCCATACAGCCCTCCGCAGGTGTTAGGATAGGTTAGGTTAGGTTAGGTTAGGTTAGGTTAGGTTAGGTTAGGTTAGGTTAGGTTAGGTTAGGTTAGGTTAAGGGTTTGTTAGGTTAGGTTAGGTTAGTTTAGGTTAGGTTATTAGGTTGCTAGGTTAGGTAGGGTTAGGTTAAGTTAGGTTAAGTTAGGTTAAGTAAAGTTTTGTTGGATTCGTTAGAGAAACTCTAAAATAACCGATCATTTTCCCTGTCGACCATTTGGTAGTAGCTTCAGCTAGTATCACACACATTAAAAAAAATCATGAAGAAAATTGATTTTTATGTTATAAGTTTACAGATCCATTTATTGAATTGCACAGGAGAAAAATATAACGTTTAAAAGTCACGAGATTGTTTACCTTTTATTTTTTCGGCTTTTTCCAAATTCCTGCAAGCAAGAATGACTCTCGCTCCTCTTTGGGCAAAGTCAAACGCTGCTTCCTTTCCAATACCTTAAAAATAAAAGTGATTAATAAATAAATAAGTAAATAAATAAATAAATAAATCAGAAAACGGAATACCTGCTGAAGCCCCGGTGACAATCACGGTTTTCCCAGTCAGTTGGTTTTTGCACTTACAAACGCCAGAACGTTTTCTATAGATAAAACCGATCACAAAGATGAGTGAAGAAATTCCAACCAAAATATAAAAAAGAATTTGAAACATTTTTGATTTTTTTTTAAAAATCTGGTTAATATATATATATATATATATATATATATATATATATATATATTATAATTATATATATTATATATATATTATTATATTATATTATATATATATTATTTATTGTTATACAGATATTTTTATTATTATATATTTTTTATATATATACATATATACATATTATTATTATTACATTCTATTATTATTATATTATGATATTATATATATATTATATATTATTATTATTATATTATATTATTATTATATTATTATTACTATATATTACATATATTATTATTATTATTATTACATATTATTATTATATATATATATTATATTATATATATATATTACATATATTATTATTATTATTATTATTATATATATATATTATTACATATACATACATATAAACATATTATATATATACATAATATATTATATTATTATTATATATTATTATATATATATATATATATGAGAGCATATACATATTACATATACATACATATACATATATATATATATTTTTTTTAGCATTTTAAATAAATATATATATATATATATATATATATATATATATATATATATATATATATATATATATATATATACATATATATA
>JABUQX010050438.1:47500-55000 GCA_015478945.1 Trachelipus rathkii
ATATATATATATATATATATATATATATATATATATATATATATATATATATATTCACATTATATATATATATATATAATATATATATATATATATATATATATATATATATATATATAAATATAAATATATATATATATATATATTTAAATATATATCTAAATTATATAAAAAAATATTATAAATATATATATATATATATATATATATATATATATATATATATATATATATCTATATATATTTATATATATATATATATATATATATATATATATATATAATTTCACGGCTCCGGCTCTGGCTTCGGCCCCGAACACATTTATTTTATTGCTGTGGAACTAGTTCCGTAGCATTGTATTGTTGCATGATATCAACAAAGTGGTTAAGTCGTTTATGCCTTACCAGAACGTCAATCTTTTTTTCTTTCTCAATTGTTTCTTTGGCAAATTTTCGGACTGAATCCATGTCGGATAATTCAAGATGGCGAACAACAACATTCTTATTACCAGTAGATGACACAATCCAATCTGTTAAAAGAAAATGTGCACTTTTTTAATTTAAAAGCTCCTTAGGAAATGACATCTTTATATTAATAAGTAATAACTTAAGTTCTTATTTTCAACTGGAATATTAGGATACTCCCAAACCAAAGTAAATGCAAACGCAAACCCAAACGCGACCGCGGTCGTGGTCGAGAAAGCGATCGGGGAGTGTTACATTACTTGTTGGCGCACAGCAAAGAGATCTTCCAGTTCAGTCAGTTTGCTAGTCAGTTGATTTTCAGTCTTGATACAATATTAGAGAACAACTCCACTTGCAGGAGTTTAAGTTTGCTCCGCGCATCCCTATGGCGTAGTCGTCTAGATCGCGCGAATGGTCTATATTCTAGTGTGTATGTTATTTCACTCTAACCATATATTGGGGTAGATAGCATTCACTTTCGAGAACGCTTTGATGAGAACTACCAAAATGAAAAATTTTTCGATTTCCCAGCTCACGCTGATTGTGCATCAGCCTAGTTCGCTCGAATTGTTCGCACTTTGATGTGTGAATTTTAACCCTCGACCACGTTATGGGATGATCGCATTTATTTCCTCGTTGGATTATGCTTTGGTTTGATTGTACCTTTATATTCAGAACACGATAATACCTCATTTTTCTAAAAATAAGCGTAACTGGAAACAGTTTAAAAGACAGTATCTTCAAATTAAGCAAATCAATCGACGAAAATCCTACTTATATTTAAATTATAAGATTGCAAATCAACTTTAGAATTCCACATTTGAAGCAAAAGTTATAATGGTCAAGAGCTTGTTTACCTTTTATTCCTTCTGCTTTCTCCAAATTTCTGCAAGCAAGAATGACTCTCGCTCCTCTTTGGGCAAAGTCAAGAGCAGCTTCCTTTCCAATCCCTTAAAAAATAAAAATGATTAATAAATAAATATATAAATAAATTAAAAAAATAAATAAATATATAAATAAATAGTTACGTAGAAAACGGAATACCTGCTGAAGCCCCGGTGACAATCACTGTTTTCCCGGTCAGTTGATTTTTACACGTACAAACCCCAGAAATTTTATTATAGATTAAACCAAATAAATATATCAACGAAAAAATCGCAATCGAAATATAAAAAAGACATTGAAGCATTTTGCAACTCTTTTCTTTTTATAACCTACTGTAATATATATATATATATATATATATATATATATATATATATATATATATATATATATATATATATATATATATATATATATATATATATATATATATATATATATATATATATATATATATATAAATATATATATATATATATATATATATATATATATATATATATATATATATATATATATATATATATATATATATATATATATATATATATATATATATATATATATATATTATTATATATATTATTATTATTATTATTATACTATATTATATATATATATATATATATATATTATTATTATTATATATATTATATATATATTTATATATTATTATTATTATATATATATTATTATATATTATTACATGTATTATTATTATTACATATTATTATTATTAGCATATATATATATATATTATATTATATATTATATATATTATTATTATTATATATATACATATATATATTATTATATATTATTATTAGCATATATATATTATATTAAAGTATTAAATATTATTATTATTTTTATCTTTTTATCATTATTATTAATATTACATATAGATATTTTATATTATTATATATTATATATATATATATATATATATATATTATATATTATATATATATTATTATATTATTATTGTTATTATTATTACAATGAACGATATATATATATATATATATTACATATATATAATATATATATATATATATATATATATATATATATATATATATATATATATATATATAAACATATAAATAATATATAAATATATTTATATATATATATATATATATATATATATATATATATATATATATATATATATATATATATATATATATATATATATATATATATATATATATATATATATATATATATATATATATAAATATACTTATATATATATATATATATATATATATATATATATATACTATGAACCCATCACTTTTAAAACTGTCTATTACTCGTCATTTATTAACAAATATAATGGGAATATTTTTAATTCTGAATTGATTTCATTATTTTCACAGCGCCATCTTGAGGGTGAAATTGCAACTTATAATCTCAAGGTCAATATTTTATCATAATGTAAACGCTGAGTAATAATAATAATAATAATAATAATAATAATAATAATAATAATAATAATAATAATAATAATAATAATAATAATAATAATAATAATAATAATAATAATAATAATAATAAATGTTTACAGCTCAGGATAAAATAAGTTTGAAAATAGTTATTGGTGATGATAAATGTTTTTTTTAAATATTTTTCTAAAGCATTATGGGAAATATCATGGATCATAAATGCATAAACAGGTTTTATGTAGTTTTAACACCCTAAGCGAGAGAGAGAGAGAGAGAGAGAGAGAGAGAGAGAGAGAGAGAGAGAGAGAGAGAGAGAGAGAGAGAGAGAGAGATTTTCAAAGAAGTAACCACTTCACTGTCCTCACTCACAACCATAACCTTACTCTTATCTACGTTTACTTTCAAACCCCTCCTTTTACACACCCTGCCAAATCTCTCTTAAAATCTTCTCAAACTCTCTTCAGATTCGCCACACAAAAGCAAATCATCCGCATTTAATAAGTAGGGCACCCTCCACTCTCTTCTATTCTCCATCTTTCTAACACCTTTACCTACCACCCCCACCTCTAATTCTTTCATAACTCCATATATATATATATATATATATATATATATATATATATATATATATATATATATATATATATATATATATATATATATATATATATATATATATATATATATATATATATATTAAAGGTGGGCATTAACGCGTTAAAGCGTTAATCCGTTAATTAACTCGTTAAATTTTTCGTTAACTTTTAACGCTTTCGTTAATTTCGAAAAAATTAACGGTCTATTAACGAGTTAAAATTTTCCCCTACATCCGTTAACCGTTAACTTAATTTACGAGTTTATAAAATATTTTCTTATCAGATTTTAAATTGTATTAGATTCGATTTCGATAAGAGATAAACTTTTTTTTTCAAAATTTCCTAAACGCTCCTCTCAATGGCTCAAAATGTGTTTATATTTACTCGGTTATTATCCAGTTTAGTAATGTTTAACACAGGGTTGGAAAAAGCCCGAGTTTTGAGGGAATGTGCTTACGTGCTGACACCACCCCTCGTTCAACTATATTCTCTATGTCTTAATACTAGCACTTTCCCTCAGTGTTGAAAGCACGCACATGTCCAACCTATTCTGAAAAAAGGAAGCCGCTCTGATCCTTCCAACTATCGCCCTATAGCTCTCACTTGTATTCTATCTAAGATCTTTGAAACCCTTCTCAACTCTCACTTCTTAGACCATCTGAAATCTCATTCTCTTCTTTCCGATCGCTAGTATGGCTTTTGGTGTTCAAAGTCTACTGGCGATATACTTTCCTATTTAACCGATTTATGGTTTTCCGCTCTTAGGAACTACTGGCAGACTTGCGTAGTGGCGCTTGACATATCCAAAGCATTTGACTGGGTATGGCACGCATCATTGCTCTCCAAGCTCCCCTCCTTTCCTCCTTCTCTTTGCTTACTTATGTCTAGCTTTCTTTCAAGTCGCTAAACATCGGCTGTGGTTGATGGAGCGACTTCTTCTTCTTTTCTGTCAATAGTGGAGTTCCTCAGGGTTTCGTCTCATCTCCTACTTTATTCCTACTTTTCATTAATGATCTTCTCACCTGCACATCTAACTCTATCCACTCACATGCCGATGACTCGACCCTTCATTCTTCAACTCATTTCAATTTTGCTCCATCTTTTACTTCTAGAATTGCCTCTCGTCTTAATCTTTCCGATTCTATTCTCGCTGCTAGATAGAATTTCCGGGTGGGGTCGTCTCAACCTTGTGAAATTCAATTCTTTAAAAACCCAACTTCTACAAATCTCCCTCTCTAAAATACCTTCTAACTTTCCTATCTCTTTTGACGGTTCTTTCGTCTCTCCTGTTGACAATATAAACATCCTTGGCCTTAACATAAAAAAATGTCTTGGAAACCTCACCAACGGTTGCTAGGGCGGCCTGAAAGAAACTGGGAGTTCTGTTTAGACTGCGAGACTTTTTTTCCTCTTTCTCTCAGTTACTCCAGCTATACAAGTCTCATCCGCCCTTGCTAGAGCATCATGGGCGGGGCACTGTTCTCGTATCTGGGGGCTCTGGCTCACCCGGCTTTTGGACAGGGTCGAGCCAAAGCAAAAAGGTTTATAAACTGTTCTGTACTTTCCATAAGTTCACTTACCCTCTATCTTTGCGGCGCGATGTTGGTGCTTTATCTCTTTTCTATAGGTATCGCAGCGGCAGGTGTTCGAGGAAACTTACCACTCGCGTACCACCACCTTTACGACGCCCTCGTAGCACAAGGGGTGCTGTATCTGCGCACGAGTTTTGTGTAGATATTGGTAACTCCAGGCTAGTTTGCTGCGGTGCTTCCTTCTTTCCTTCCACCACTGTTCTGTGGAACTCTCTTCCATCTTCTGTGTTTCCTGCCGAATTTAATCTCCCTCACTTTAAAGCCTGCGTCTGTGCTCATCTGCGTAATTTACGCTAGCGGAGGAAATTATTGTGTCATCCTCCTTAAATAGGGCTCCGCCCGTGAGTGGTGGTGATAACTGTAAAAAAAAAAAAATTAAGACGGTTAACGTTAACGATTAACGTTAACTTCCGCTACATTCTTTACCGATAAACGCTTTAATGATTAACGCTGTTAATTTTTTTGTTAACGATTAAGAATTAACGACGTTAACTTTCTCATTAACGGTGCCCACCTTTGTATATATATATATACAGTATATATATATATATATATATATATATATATATATATATATATATATATATATATATATATATATATATATATATATATAAAAGAAAATATATATATATATATAAATATATATATATATATATATAAATATATATATAAGAGATGGTCGTTTTCTAGAAGAGCCATTGTCCATATCTCAAAACTACAACAGCTACCAGTGAATACCATTGCTGGAATGCTGGTCCAATTTAAGTTTGGAAAATGTAAAAAAAAATAAAAAAAAATAAATTATATCTCAAAAACTTCAATAGCTACAGCGAAAAGGGATACATTTTGGAATCCTTGTAAAATTTTGGATAGGAAAATGTAAAAAAAAAAAAATAAAAAATTATTGTTAATAATTATAGTAATATGATTAGAGGGCCTATTTAGAGACCTTTTATTGGTTACTCGTTAAAATAAATAGACTTTCTATTAAATTTTGCTTTTTTTTAACTAAAGAATACCCCAAGGGTATACCGCACCGATGGCAGGAGTCGGGGTCTCTCGGCCTTCCGGGGAACTACGGGGTAGGACTAATTCCCCCCCTCCGGGAGAACTCCGGAACCCCGCCTTGGTATTTAGTGTTGCAGCCCTCCGCCCTCCCTACTGGGCATGGAAAACGTCCCTGTGCTCCGTTGGCGTGAGCCCCTAAATTGCCTTGTAATACCTTTACAAATAATATATATATATATATATATATATATATATATATATATATATATATATATATATATATATATATATATTATATTTATTATATATCTTTATGTGTATATAGTAAAGAAAGAACATATATATATATATATATATATATATATATATATATATATATATATATATATATATATATATATATATATATATATATATATATATATATATATATATATATATATATATATATATATATATATATATATACTATGTCCCAGCACCCCCCCAAAAAAATAGCCAATTTTTATGTTTAATTTTTTTTTTTTTTTTTTTACATTTTCCGAACCAAAATTTTACAAGGATTCCAAAAATGTATTTCATTTCCCTGTAGCTTTTGTAGTTTTCGAGATATGATTTTTTTTTTTTTTTTTTTTATACAGTTTCCTCGGTAAAATTTTGCCAGGATTCCAGCAATGTATTCCTTTTCCCGGTAGCTGTTGTAGTTTTTGAGATATGGATTGTGGCTCTTCTAGAGGCTGGCATATATACTATTCGCAACCGCAACTATTGTACGTTAAATATACTAAAACAAGAGAAATTAATACTTAATTTTTAAATATATATATATATATATATATATATATATATATATATCTATATATATATATATATATATATATATATATATATATATATATATATATATATTTGCACTTCAAACAAAACTTACAAACTTTGATTTAACTTTGCTCGTTGTTGCACTATCCGCCTCAGGGACGATGCCTTCAGGAGTTCACAATATCTTCAAGCTATATTCTCAGAGGTCATTCATCATAACGTTCTTTTTGGCATTTCCTCTTTCACTCATCTCATTTCTTCAGGTAGCACCAGTAATCTCCTGCCTTCTACTAAAACTGAACTCTTCGATCAAGTCTTTCCCAGCAAGAAATTCCTATAGGATCCCATACATTCCTATCTTAATTAAGAAAGGAATGGATGGGATCCTATTGGAATTTTTTGCTGGATTGCCTCTATTACCATTTTAGATGGTTCCGGATCTGTTCCTCCTTTCCCACCTCCTAAAATACATTTTTGCCTACAAATGTAATTTCTTCTTCAGATGTGATTTACGCTTCCTCCTCTGAAGTTAACACTAAGAAGGCATAAGATTCTGAAGATATTATTTAACGTGTCTCGAACCTTGCGTTAATGCTAGGAATGTGCGCTCACTCATCCAGAATCGAAAAGGGGTGAATTCTGTCAAACTCTAACTGTTTCACATAACCTTTGAACTTA
>JABUQX010050438.1:60000-65000 GCA_015478945.1 Trachelipus rathkii
AGGTATGACGCTTGGCTTTTTCCTATATATTTTATATGAAATATGAAGATCTACCCGTACGCCCACCGCTTTCCAATTTACTCTTAGGAACAGAGTAGGAAGGAAAATTTCCAAATGAATTTAATTATTATAATTGTTATTACTAAAGTAGTTGATTTTCTTTAAATTTATTTTATAAATCAGTTTCTTTTTTACACTTTCATATAAAATTTTAATAATTTATTTTACTTTACCATCTACATGTTTACCACCTCCCAATATTGGGGAGGCGCTAACTACCCTGCCTCCCCTATATATACGCCCTCGATAGATATATATATATATATATATATATTTAGAAATAAGCAATTTATTTATATATTATTATTACATATTATATTTTAAAGTTAGTTATATTAGTTGTTAGATAAAGGTTATTACATGTTTTTACTCGATATTTATTTTTTAACTAAGGTCTATGGTAATTATTACATATATTATCTATTCTTAATATATTAATATTATTATTATTACTATTATTACTCATAAATGAAATCTGTAGTTTATAAACTTTTGTATGTAAATTATTATTATTATTATTATTATTATTATATATATTATTATTATTATTATTATTATTATATATTATTATATATTACATATATTATTATGCACACATTAAATATTATTATATAAGACATTGTTATATACATATTATTACATATATATGGTATATATATACATAGTTATTATTATTATTAATATAGTTATATATATAGGATATATATATATAGTTGGTTATATATATATATATATATATTATATATATACATATATGTGTATATATACATATATATATATATATATATATATATATATATATATATATATATATATATATATATATATATATATATATATATATATATATATATATATATATATATATATAGGACATTTATAAGTGGTTGACTCCGTTAAAATTAGGTTAGGTTAATTTAGGTTAAGTTTGGTTTGGTTAGGTCAGGTTAGGTTAGGTTAGGTTAGGTTAGATTAGGTTAGGGTAGGTTAGGCCTAATGTATTTACCCTAAAATTATTAATATAACGATACATTAATTATTGATTTTCGCTCCTGGAGTCAACCACTTATAAATAGCCATATATATATATATATATATATATATATATATATATATATATATATATATATATATATATATATATATATATATATTATATATATATATATATATATATATATATATATATATATAATAATAATAATAATAATAATAATATAATTCTGATATATAATTCTGATACCGTTGGATAAAGACGTGTTATAAACAGAAGATACAGAAAGAAATCAGCTGGGAAACTTCGCGAAAGTGAAGAAAAAAGAAAATTTTATGAAAAATAAAGTTCTCTACAAGATTCAAGTTTTTAACGATTTGGAAATTTTTATCACAAAATGAGAAAAATAATTATTTTATGATTTTAAAAAATTGGTATTGAAAATATAATAAGTGAATTTTGATCGATAAATAAATAAATTGTGAAGTGGCATAATTACCAGTATATGTGCTTTTGGACTCTTAGATTTTGTTGAGGTTTCTTGCCTTGTTTTACTTGAAGAAGAATATTCAAGGATCTCAAGGATCCAAGTGCAACTTAGTAAAAGTAACATAAGTAATTCTAAATAAAATTTAAGTACAAGTGTTGCTACAAATCATCATCAGGAAAGAATAAATTTACTGAGGTTTCCTACTTTGTCTTACGTGAAAAAGATCACCTCAAGGTTTTCAAGTGCAACTTATTAATTAAGTGTAGAAAAAAAAGCAAAGGAACTCTAGAAGAGTATCTTCAAGACAGAAGGAGATTACATCAAGGATCCTTTTGATTTTACTATAGGAATAGATTCGAAATCTGAGAAGAAGAGGAGTGTCTCCAACAGTAGGAAGAGTATACATCAAAGTAATTATTAATTTGTAAACAATAACATAAGTTTTAATTTAAGTTTTATATATATATTGTGAATTAGTTTTAGAATATAGATTTAGGGTATTTTTAGGGTGTGGTTGTTTGAGCGGGGTTTGGAGCTTGAGGTATTGGGAAGTGCCTCAGGTTGTGGGATCCCGGTAAGCGTGCAGCCAAATCAAGTGTGGGAATAGTAGAAAGTAGAGTGGTGAATAAGAGGGTCAGGATAAAGAGAGTAAGGGGGAGTAAAGAGTTAGGATGGGTAAAAGAGATTAGATTAGAGTGGGTTGTATGAATGTGAGAGGGATAAATGAAGATTTGAAAAGGGAAGAAGTAGGGTTAATGTTCGAAGAAAAAAGGTTGGATGTGCTAGGGTTGACAGAAACAAAGCTGAAAGGATAGAAGGAGATGGACTTTGGAAAATTTAAGGGTATGATTTCGGGGGTGAACGAGAGAGTGAGGGCGAGGGAAGGGGTAGGAATAGTTATGAGGAAAGAGTTGTGGGATAAGGTAAAAATGTGCAAATAGGTGAGTTCGAGAATAATGTGGGTTAAAATGAAATTTGGGGGGGAAATGTGGGTTTTTATATGCGCGTATGCACCAGTAAATGGAGCGAGGGAGGAGGAGAGAGAAAGATTTTGGAGTGAGTTGAATGAATGTTGGGAAAGTTTCGGGGTAAATGATAAAATTTGTTTATTAGGAGATTTGAATGCAGGAGTGGGAAGAGAGGAGAGGGGGAGAATTATAGGTCCATTTGGGGTAGGGGAAAGGAATGATAATGGAGAAAGTCTGTTAGAATTGTGTGTTGATAGAAGAATGATAGTTGGGAATACTTGGTTCAAGAAAAGTGAAAATCATAAGTATACATGGAAGAGTGAGATAACGGGGGGGAGGGCGATATTGGATTATGTGTGTATAAATAGAAAGGATAGAGGCAGATTACTAGATGTAAATGTATTCAGAGGGGCAGGTAGGGGGTTATCTGATCACTATTTGGTGGTTGCTAGGTTAAGGGTAGGGGGAGAGGTAACGGTTAGAGAAAGAGAGAAAAAGAGGAGAATAGAAGTCATAAAGGTGGAAAAATTAGATGAGGCAATGTGTAAGAGGGAGTTTAGGAGGGGTATGGAGGATAGGTGGAGGGACGTGAGAGGGACGGAAATTAGGGAAGTGGAGGAGGAGTGGATGAGATTTAAAGAGACAATTTGTGAAGAGGCCAGAAGGATATGTGGAGTAAAAAAGGTGGGAGCAAGTAGAAGGAAAGGAAGTGAATGGTGGAGTGAGGAGGTGAAAGAGTTGGTGAAAAGGAAAAAAGAGGTTTATGTGAAATGGTTGGGGAATAGGAGAAGGGAAAGCTGGGAGGAATATAGAAGGGTTAGAGTGGAAGCAAAGAGGGCAGTGGAGAGGGCGAAGAGAAATGCAAATAATGAATGGTGTAGAAAAGTGACAGAAAATTTTGAATCAGGGAGCAAGATATTCTGGAAAGAAGTAAATAAAAAAAGGAAGAAGATGGAGGGGTTAGGGGAGAGGGTTAAGGGAGAGGAAGGGGAATGGATAGGAGGGGAGGATAAGGTGAGGAAAAGATGGGGGGAATATTTTAGAGGATTATTGAATGAAATGGGTGGGAGAGATGAGGAGGATTTACAAGAGGTGAGGATGGGGGGGAAGTGGGGCAGGAAGGGGATATGGAAATACAAATGGAAGAAATTATTAGGGCGTTAACTAAAGGAAAAAAAGCAAGGTCTAGATGGTGTGAGTATGGAAATGTTACAGATGGGAGGCAGAGGGGTGGAGGAATGGCTGTACAGGTTATATAATTTATGTTGGAGGAAGGAAGAGGTTCCACAGGACTGGGAGGATGGTTGTTTGGTTCCCCTGTATAAAGGGAAAGGGGATAGGATGGAGTGTGGGAATTATAGAGGTATTTGTCTTTTGAGTGTAGTAGGGAAAGTGTATGGAAGAATACTAATTGAGAGGGTGAGAGATTTAACGGAAGAGAGAATGGGGGAAGAACAAGGAGGATTTAGGGTGGGAAGGGGATGTGTGGATCAAGTATTCACAATGAAGATGCTTGTGGAGAAAGGTATAGAAAGGAAAGGGAAAGTGTATGGGTGTTTTTTAGATCTGGAGAAAGCATATGATAGAGTGAAGAGGGGGGAATTATGGAAGGTGCTGGAGGAATATGGAGTAGGGGGTAAATTAGGTAAAGGTATTAGGGCCTTTTATAGGAATAGCAGAATGTGTGTGAGAGTATTAGGAGGGGAGAGTGAGATGTTTGGGGTTGAGACATGGATGTGTAATGTCACCGTGGCTTTTCAATTTATTTATGGAGAGTGTCTGCAGAGGAATGATGAGGGAGGGGAGAGGGGTGGAATTGATGGATAGGGGTGATAGATGGGAAGTGAACATGATACTATTTGCGGATGATACTACCTTGGTGGCGAAGGATTCAGAAGGGTTGTAGTATTTGGTGAAGGAGTTTGAGAGAGTGTGTGGACAAAAGGGTCTTAAGATAAATCCAGGTAAGAGTAAAGTGTTAGTGTTTGAGGAGGAGGAAACAGATGAGGGGATGGGGTTAGAGATTAGAGTAGGAGGTGTAGTATTAGAAGAAGTAAAGGTTTTCAGATATTTAGGGATGGATTTGGGTAAGGAAGGAGGGATGAAGGAAGAGATAGATCACAGAGTAGGAGAAGGAATGAGAGCATTGAGTGGTCTGAGGGAATTATGGAAAGGGGGGGATTTATCACATAAACTTAAGATAAGTATGTTTGAAAAAATATGTGTTCCAGCGGTACTATATGGGTGTGAAACATGGGGGTTGAATGCTAGGTCCAAGAAGAAGTTGGAAGTGTTTGAGATGAAAGGGTTGAGAGCGGTATGTGGGGTTAGTAAAAGAGAGAGGATTAGGAATAGGGTGATAAGAGAGAGATGTGATTGGAAGAATGGTTTGGTGAGAAGAGCGGAGAAGGGAATGTTAAGATGGTTTGGACATCTGGAGAGAATGGAGGAACAGAGGGTGGTTAGGAGAGTTTGGGAGGCGGAGGGG
>JABUQX010050438.1:67500-87500 GCA_015478945.1 Trachelipus rathkii
GACATTTTCAAGGAATAGTTTTATTTTTTATATTTTAACAATTTTGATAATATAAAGCGGCGGGGTATCTTAATAACAAAATAAATAAACAAAATTAATAATTTTAAAAGTTAGAAAAGTTAACCTACGTTGACTTTTTGTTATTTAAATATGTTTAAAAAATTAGACATTTCATTATATTTGATGTTTATTACTGGTTTATGTTTCCTTAAGAGCAATGATTCCCCGAGGCGCAATTCATAAAAATCTTTCTTTCTTGCTATGATGGAGAAGCCCTCTTTTATGCTGTTATCGGGATTTTTGTGGTGTTCTTCCTTAATATGTTGAAATATTTTACTCGGCTTATACTTATGCTGCGACATTCTCATGTTGAGGGTATTCGTTGTGTATCCAATATAAGCGGCGTTACATCCACTTTCAGAACATTGAAATTGGTACACAACGTTACTACTCTCACCATCCGAAAGCGCTTCACGAGTAGAGAAGCACGAGCTCAGTTTCAATGGCTTATAGTAAGATCTTAATATAAGCTTCTTCCCGTCTTTTGCTTTAATATGTTCTTTCAAAATTAATTTTAATTTGTTTTCTTCCTCTTTTTTCTGACTAATATTATCAGTTTTATAATATACTAAGAGCTTATCTTTTTCATTTTCATTGATAGTATTGGCGAATAAATTATTTAAAGTGTGCTTTATAGTTTTCTCTATAATATACTGGGGGAAGTTATTGTTTATCAGATTCTTTGTTATTCTTTTAATTTCTAAATCAAAAAGGGTCCAATCAGACGATATCTTAAACGCTCTGTGAACTAAAGTCTTTATGGTAGCAATTTTGTAGTTTAGGGGAGTGAAGGAGTCGAAATTCAAGTATGTTCCTTTATCTGTAGATTTAACGTAGACACTTCTATCAATTTTTCCATCCTCTTTAATTTTAATGTTAATGTCTAAGAAATTAATATAGTTATTTTTTGCCCTTTCAAATGTAAATTTCAAACCACTGAGATCTTCTATTTTGGATTTGAACTCTTGAACATGTTCTGGGTCGTTAAATATTACAAAGGTGTCGTCTACGTATCGAATGTAAAAATTAGGATTGAATGGGGCGTTTTCATTAAAAATTTTGGTTTCTACTGATGACATGTAGAAATCTGCAAAAGTTGGTCCTAAAGGTGATCCCATTGAAACACCATTATTTTGAATATATGTTTTACCATTGAAGCTAAAAGGTGTTTTCGTAGTACATATATAAAGTAAACTTTTGAGGATGTCTTCATTTATGGATGGTGGTGGTTTTATTTCATGATGATAAACATTTTCTAATATTATGTTAATAGTTTCAGATATAGGAACATTCGTGAAAAGACTTTCAACATCCAAAGATATAATTTTGTTAGCATCGAAAGAATTAATGTTGCTTAGTTTTTCCAAAAATTCATCTGTTGATTTAACTATAAATTTTTCGTTAAGATATGGTCTAATTAGGTTGTTTATATATTTTGAGATATCATGAGTCACGGTACCAGTCATACTTACTATCGGTCTTAAGGGTGGGTTCTCAGTGTCCTTGTGAACCTTTGGTAGGCCATAGAGGTGTCCATTATTGTATGATCCAATTCTTCTTACTTTATGTTTAATGTTAATGTCCGTGATCTTGCTTGCAAGGCAATTAATGGTCTTTTTAACATCCTCTGTTTGACTTTTTAAGCATGGGGTGAATTTTGTTTTATCACTAATGATGGTGTTTAGCTTTTTAATGTAATCTTCTTTATTCATAACTACTACCCCGCCTCCCTTATCAGGTCTTTGTATAACTATATCGTTGTTATGTTTAAGGGATTTAGTTTTAGAGCTTCACAAGACCATTTCAAAATTTAAATTTTATTCTGCTTTGTGTTACCTTCAGAGAAATATTAGGCAATATGAGTGTGAAATACGACTTGTACACAATAAGAAATTATCAAATCTTTATGGAGCAGACATTTTCTTCAAGTCTAATAATTCGAAAATTTTAAACATATCTACCTATACCTTAAACGAAAAGGAAAATGAGTTATTAGAACTGGGGTTAAACTTAGGTATAAAGAAAAAGGGTAACTTAATTAACAAACAGATTGAGGTTGAGAAACTTTATACGAACATAAAAAACTTTGCAAGGAAAGAAGAATTAAAAATTAGCAATGAAGATGATTTTAAAACTAAATTAAAAACCTTTGGATTACATTTCCCTAAAGAAGCTTTTAAAGATCCTTTAAATAACGAATTAAAAGATGCTATTAAATCCCTTAAACATAACAACGATATAGTTATACAAAGACCTGATAAGGGAGGCGGGGTAGTAGTTATGAATAAAGAAGATTACATTAAAAAGCTAAACACCATCATTAGTGATAAAACAAAATTCACCCCATGCTTAAAAAGTCAAACAGAGGATGTTAAAAAGACCATTAATTGCCTTGCAAGCAAGATCACGGACATTAACATTAAAAACAAAATAAGAAGAATTGGATCATACAATAATGGACACCTGTATGGCCTACCAAAGGTTCACAAAGACACTGAGAACCCACCCTTAAGACCGATAGTAAGTATGACTGGTACCGTGACTCATGATATCTCAAAATATATAAACAACCTAATTAGACCATATCTTAACGAAAAATTTATAGTTAAATCAACAGATGAATTTTTGGAAAAACTAAGCAACATTAATTCTTTCGATGCTAACAAAATTATATCTTTGGATGTTGAAAGTCTTTTCACGAATGTTCCTATATCTGAAACTATTAACATAATATTAGAAAATGTTTATCATCATGAAATAAAACCACCACCATCCATAAATGAAGACATCCTCAAAAGTTTACTTTATATATGTACTACGAAAACACCTTTTAGCTTCAATGGTAAAACATATATTCAAAATAATGGTGTTTCAATGGGATCACCTTTAGGACCAACTTTTGCAGATTTCTACATGTCATCAGTAGAAACCAAAATTTTTAATGAAAACGCCCCATTCAATCCTAATTTTTACATTCGATACGTAGACGACACCTTTGTAATATTTAACGACCCAGAACATGTTCAAGAGTTCAAATCCAAAATAGAAGATCTCAGTGGTTTGAAATTTACATTTGAAAGGGCAAAAAATAACTATATTAATTTCTTAGACATTAACATTAAAATTAAAGAGGATGGAAAAATTGATAGAAGTGTCTACGTTAAATCTACAGATAAGGGAACATACTTGAATTTTGACTCCTTCACTCCCCTAAACTACAAAATTGCTACCATAAAGACTTTGGTTCACAGAGCGTTTAAGATATCGTCTGATTGGACCCTTTTTGATTTAGAAATTAAAAGAATAACAAAGAATCTGATAAACAATAACTTCCCCCAGTATATTATAGAGAAAACTATAAAGCACACTTTAAATAATTTATTCGCCAATACTATCAATGAAAATGAAAAAGATAAGCTCTTAGTATATTATAAAACTGATAATATTAGTCAGAAAAAAGAGGAAGAAAACAAATTAAAATTAATTTTGAAAGAACATATTAAAGCAAAAGACGGGAAGAAGCTTATATTAAGATCTTACTATAAGCCATTGAAACTGAGCTCGTGCTTCTCTACTCGTGAAGCGCTTTCGGATGGTGAGAGTAGTAACGTTGTGTACAGATTTAATGTTCTGAAAGTGGATGTAACGCCGCTTATATTGGATACACAACGAATACCCTCAACATGAGAATGTCGCAGCATAAGTATAAGCCGAGTAAAATATTTCAACATATTAAGGAAGAACACCACAAAAATCCCGATAACAGCATAAAAGAGGGCTTCTCCATCATAGCAAGAAAGAAAGATTTTTATGAATTGCGCCTCGGGGAATCATTGCTCTTAAGGAAACATAAACCAGTAATAAACATCAAATATAATGAAATGTCTAATTTTTTAAACATATTTAAATAACAAAAAGTCAACGTAGGTTAACTTTTCTAACTTTTAAAATTATTAATTTTGTTTATTTATTTTTGTTATTAGTTTAAATAATATTTATATTATCAAAATTGTTAAATATAAAAAATAAAACTATTCCTTGAAAATGTCCGAAGTGTACGGACGAAAGCTTGGTACTGTTTTTAAATCAATAGTTTTATTTTATTCCAGAATAATACTAAAGAAAATTTCTTCTGTAGACAGAAATACATTTAGGAGGCTTGAAAAAGCAACAAAATCATATGGTTAAAATAAATGCTGATATTGAGTTTTTAGAAATATTATTATTATTAGTTAAATATTTATAAATATATATATATATATATATATATATATATATATAGTTATATAAATATATATTATTATTATTATTATATATATATATATATATATATATATATATATATATATATATATATATATATATATATATATATATATATATATATTATATATATATATTATTATTAAAGTTAATTATTTTATCTCTTTTATTGAAAGGTATTCTCAAAACACAAAATATATATATATATATATATATATATATATATATATATATATATATATATATATATATATATATATATATATATATATATATATATATATATATATATATATATATATATATATATATATATACCTACTTCAATTTTACAATCTCAAAATATCTCTGTAATTTTCCTCCCTAGTTAGAAATGTTCAGCCAAATGGATCGTTGTTTGAGCTCCAGATTTTTCCGTCTGTAACATACGAGTTTTTTATATATATATATATATATATAGTATATAGTTATATATATATATATATATATATATATATATATATTATATACTATGTTATATATATTATTATATAATTATTTTTAATTATTAATTACATATATATTATTATTGGTTGACTAGTATATTACATATTATTATTATATATATACATATTATATATATATATATTGTTATATATTATGCTATGTATATTATTATTATTATATATATTATTATTATTAATAGTATATATATATATATATTATTGCTTATATATATATATATATATATTATTATTATATATTATTATTATTATTATATTATATATATATATATTATTATTATATTACATATTAATATTATTACATTATTATTGGTTATTGGCTGACCGTACATATACATACATTGCTGTTAGCTGAAGATAAAGATATATTACATACATATATACATATATATATATATATATATATATATATATATATATATATATATATACCCAACCATACTCAACTATACTCTTGTGCCTTAATACAAATACTTTTCCTCAATGCTGGAAGTACACTTAAATTCAGCCGACCCCAAAAAAGGGTAGCCGTTCTTGACCCTTTTAACTATGTCCTATAGCTCTGTCTTGTTTTCTGTCTAAAGCCTTTGCTGCTCTCCTTAACTTTCATTTCCTGGATCATCTCACTCCCATCTTTCAGATCACGTCGGTCGAGGTAAACGGGACATACTTTCCTTTCTCACTGATCTATGGTCTTCTGCCCTTTGGGACCACGGGGAGACTTGTAGTGGCACTTGACATATCTATGTTCTTTTTGACTCCATCCTCATGCTCATTTCTGAATGCTTCACCTTCCACAGCTTCTTCTCTCCTTCTACTTATCATCCAAATTCTTAGACCATGCTCATGTCTGTTGATGGAGTGACCTCTTCCTCCTTTCTTATCAATTGTGTTGTTCGTCAAGGTTCTGTTCTATCCCCAACTTAATTCTTACTATCCATCAACGATCTTCTTAGCCGCACTTCTAACTTTGTTCACTCTTATTCCGATGACTCAACTCTTCGGTCTTTCACTCATTTCAAATCTGCCCCTTCTTTTGCATCTAGAGTTAGTTGCCTCTCGTCTAAAGCTCTCAGATTCAATTCTTGCTGTTACAGTGGGGTAACGGCAATCTTGTAAAAACTCAACTTCTTCGCATCTCCTTTTCAAAAACATCTCCAAACTTTCCTATCCCATTCGACGGCTATAACGTCTCACCTGTTAACAACATTAACATTCTTGGACTGAATATAAATAGTGAAATGTCCTGGAGACCCCGTATCACTTCGGTTGCTAAAGCGGCATCTAAGAAACTGGAAATTCTACTTAGATTGCGTGAATATTTTTCTTCTGCTCAGTTACTCCAACTATATAGTGGTCTTATCTGCCCCTGCATAGAGTACTGTTCTCACATTTGGGGTGGTTCCGGTGCCACTCTTCTTTTAGATAGGGTTGAGGCTAAGGCTAAGAGGCTTATAAACTGACCCCTATTTTTTGACTCCTTTGACCCTCTTTCAATGCGACGTGACATTGGCGCTCTTTCTCTTTTCTATAGGTATTACAACAGGTAGGTGTTTTTTCTTTATGTCGTGTCGTTCATTTGACCTCTCGACCATTTGGACTAGTCCTCTTTACTACCATAAAACTACCATAAACTACCATAAAACTACCATAGTTTGTACTACAAATGCAATGTTATGACATTTATTTAAACATATAATGTTAAAAATGTTTTTAAAGATCAAAATACGAAAAAGAAATATAGAAACTTAAAATCAATATATTTAAATTATAATTTTTAATTATAATCAAAATTTGTTCCTAAATTTATAATTTCATACCTTAAGTGCATTACGAAATATGACTGATAATACCCATGCCCAGAATGTTCCTTCCTTTTCCTTGCTGTTGATTTCAGTTTTTACTGTCCCTGGGTGTAAACTATTCACTGTCACATTTTTAATACCTATATATATATATATATATATATATATATATATATATATATATATATATATATATATATATATATATATATATATATATATATATATATATATATGTGTGTGTGTGGGGTGTGGGTGGGTGTGTGTGTGTGTGTAAAAAAAATAAAATTCAGACTAAGGTAAAAAGTCACAGTGCATATTATGTACACCTAAAAAGAACTCAACGGAAATTTCTAATAATAATAATAATAATAATAATAATAATAATAATAATAATAATAATAATAATAATAATAATAATAATAATAATAATAATAATAATAATATAATAATAATAATAATAATAATAATAAAATGGTGATAATAATAATAATAATATAATAATAATAATAATAATAATAATAATGGTGAAGATGATAATGATGGGTTTATTATTTTATAAATTTGATAACTTATAAAGGGTATGAAGGATGTTATAAGTATATTCACAAAAAGAGTTGATTTCCTAGAATTAGCCTCGGAACAGGAGTCTCTAGGCGAGCATTAAAGACCTTTTGCGGGTAGAAATATCTTTCGGGTTAAAGGTTTGTTACAAAAAGTTCATATATAGAGGTAAAACGATAACTCTGGTGGTCGATGTGTCCTCTAAGGTGGCAAGGGTAGTCGTTCCTGAGAATTTAATCGCCGATGTAATCGAAAATATACATTCACAAAACCATTTAGGGATTAAACGAACCTTAATAGTCCATAGAGCTGACTTTGTGTTTAAGAATATGCGTGGTAGCGTGAATAAGTTTATAGAGAGTTGCGATGTTTGCCAAAAAAGCAAATGCACGTGCAAGATCAATCCTGAGTTCGGGAGGTTTAAAGAGATGTCGAGAATGTTCGAGGCTTTCATGTAGACCTAGTGACCATGCCTTACAGTAAGGGTTACAAGTACTTATTGATGTTCAAAGACAGATTTAGTAAGTACCTCTTTGCTTACGCCTTAAGGGAAGTTACCGTAGAATCGGTGATTCATATTTTGATAAGTCAGCAGTTTCCGTTCTATGGAGTGATTAGGAGACTGGTTTCGGGAACGGAGGATAACTCACTTCAAGGTTGTTTAACGAACTGTGTAACTTGCTTGGCTTGGATCACGTTACGACGGCATCGTATGCGGCTAGCTCAAACGGATTATGTGAAAAAACAAATGGCACTCTGATTTTGAGCCTGCGGTGCATGATAAATGACAGTGAGAACAACCGATTGGAATGGACTGAAATTTTGCCATGGACGTTGTATTGCTTTGGGGATAAGTCCTACAAATGACAATAGAGCAACACCAGCCTTGCTGATGTTCGGCCAGAATCTGGCAGTGCCAGGTAGTTTGATGCAAGGTGAACGCTTAAATGAGGCAGTAAATCACAATATTTACTTAAAGAAGCTAATCACATTAATGCGTCAGCCACTTGCTCAGCACGCAATATATTTGTTCCGAAAGATTTACATAAGGCCAACTTTGTTCTAATTAAAAATCAACAATATAACAAGTAAATTAGCTGAAAGATATTCCGGTCCCTTCCGACTTCGAGTCGTGAAAATAAATAAGAACAGTAATTATATTATAAAACACGGAAAGAAGGTGGTGGTGAACCTCCGAAATGTAAGAGTGTATCCCCATCTCATGAATGTAGATGAAAATAACAAGGAAATAAATAAAAATGATTAATAAATATCTTTTTCAGATGTGTAAAAAAGTTCTAATATAGTACGGAAAAATTTAAACGAAAATTATAGGTCTTAAGAATACAAAAAAAGATTATAATTTACCCTCTAACTTAAAGTCAAAGCAAAATCTTTTTCCTTCTTTCTACTTACTATATGATAATTGTAATTTAATATTAAGGAGCAAGGGAGAGGTTGCGATTTTATCCTCCTCAAGTAGCTATCACCCCAAAATCACCATGTGTAAGGAGCCTGCGCTCTTCTTACTATAACAATCATGTGCACCTCATTGCGATAATTATGTACACCTAAAAAGAACTCAACGGAAATTTCCATTGTTATGTGTTGATGTCTTATGTAACTGTTCAATTAAGTAAGAGCTGATTCATATATGTGTATGGGCCAATCACAGCCAAAGAGGCTTGGTTTGAGGGCCAATGATGCTTTGGGCGAATGACCAAAGTCAGTTAGCGTTCGGCTAATCATAAGAAGAGAACGCATTAAAACCTTGCTCATATAAAAGTTGGTTATATATAAAATTAATAATATAAAAATAGTGTTCATGATAATCGAATACTTTTCTTAAACTAATTGTAAATGTGTCATAATAACCATTCATCATTGTGTTTAATAAACTTAATTAACGGAATAGCCCAGTGATTCCCAACCTTTTTCAATTCACGGCACCCTATTTGAGGCTCTGGAATTTTTGAGGCACTCTTGTTACAATAATAATAATAATAATAATAATAATAATAATAATAATAATAATAATAATAATAATAATAATAATAATAATAATAATAATAATAATAATAATAATAATAATAATAATAATAATAATAATAATAATAATAATAATAATAATAATAATAATAATAATAATAATAATAATAATAATAATAATAATAAATTTTAAATTTAAAATATCTATAAAACATACCTGTTAAAATTTGAAAGCTGGGGTTTGCGGTTTAGAATCGATTAATAATATTAATGGAAAATTTGTGCTTGATGCTTGGAGCACAAATATTGTATGTTAGGTCTGATGTTTGATAACGCAACACGCATGATTTCCTCAAGATTCAGCAATCTATTTCTTGTTTTGCATTTTATTGTGACCATTGCAGAGAAAGCTTGTTCACAAAAGTATGATGTTGAAAATGGCAAAAGGAAACTTGTGGCTTTTCTACTAGGTTAGGATAATCCTTTTGTATACTAAACCAAAAAGAAGCCACTGATAAGTCAGTCTTCTCAAGTTTAATTTTCAGTAAAGAATCAGCTCAGAGATCATTAAATTCGTCTCTTTCAGTAGCTGTGAAATCTAGTTCTTCATCAATATCTGCCATGTGAAATGGGGAAACAATCCACTCAAGATTCTTAACGGAAAGAGAAGGAAAGTACTTATCTACTGCATATTGCAATTTTGATAAATGATCAAGAATGAGGTCTTTTAGCTTTTCCTCTCCATTACGTTCCGAAAATTTTAAAAAAGATGGAAAATTTGAAAAATCACTTTTCTCAATTGCAGACTTCCAAGAAGCTACCTTTCTCATGAAAATTTTCATTTTATTGGTTGAAGAGACTTTTGTTTCTTGTCGTCCCTGCAATGAAGTATTTAATTCATTTAGTTTACTAAAAATATCTGACAGATATGATATCTGTAAACACCAATCATCATTTTGCAGCAACCTAGAAAATGCATCATGTTTCTCTTTCTCAAAAAAATACTTTTAGTTCTTTTTTGAGTGTGAGAACGCGGTTTAGTACTCTACCACGAGATAACCATCATACTTCTGTATGTAATAATAATGAGACATATTGTGCATCCATTTCACAACATATTTTTTCAAAGAGTCTACACTTCAAAGGTCGCGATTTAATGTAATTTATCATCTTTACAACCTGATTTATAACTTCAGCGAACAGCTCACCACAATTTTTCCCTACTAGTACTTCTCTGTGCAGAAAGTAGTGAGTTATTATCAATGATCCATTTCCCTCTAAAGCTCGCGCAGTAAATCCTTTATACTTTCCTGTCATTGATGGAGCACCATCAGTACATATTCCACAACAGTCGTTCCATGAAAGACTATGGTTATTGAGATAGGAAGAGACGGAAGCGAAATATCGGCGCCGGTACTAGTTGTTTCCAACTCTTTGCAAAACAAAAACTGCTCCACGATATATTTACCGTCAATAAATCTACAGAATCCAAGAAGCTGATTTTTGGCAGTAATATCAGTACTTTCATCTATTTGTAAACAAATTTATGGTGAGTTTTTATTTTATCTATGACTCGTTCATTTATATTTAATGACATTTCAAATATTCTACGGCTAATAGTATTGTTTGAGAGAGGAACCTTTGAAATTTTCCCTCATCTTGCCCAAGTATGGTTTCAACGATAATTTTACACGCCGGGATAATGATATCCTCTCCAGTTGTATGAGATTTCTTGGCGAGTAGTTTGGCAACTTTAAATGAAGCTTCGAGAACAGTGTCACTTTTGGTAAATCTCTTCAACATTCTATTACCAATTTTCTCTTGATTTTCTAATAGCCTTGAAAAATATGAGCCGGGTTTCTGGGATACAACTGGGTGCTTCGTAGCAAGATATTTCTTAAGTTTGCTGGGGACTATGGCTTCATTGCTTAGCGTTTCACTACACACTAAGCACAGGGGACGTGGATTATCTGCTTCGTTGTTTCATGAAAATCCGTAAGACAAATAACTCTAAATACGTTCTTTTCTTTAAAAGAAATTCTTTTGATGCTGAAGATACAGGAATGATAATGTTCAAATTACTCTCACTTAAAGTAGGTGGTACAAGTTCGCTCTCCTCGAGTTTACGTTTTCTTATTACAAACTTATCCATTTCAGAATTGATCACTTATGTAACACTTCACAACCCTAGTAACATTAATTAATTTATTTACTTATTGACTCTACTCTACTGATTCTACCCAAAGCACAAAGTCTTCTGTGAGCAATATATATATATATATATATATATATATATATATATATATATATATATATATATATATATATATATATATATATATATATATATATATATATATATATATATATATATATATATATATATATATATATATAATTAACTTTCAGGAGAGAGGGAGATTAAAGCCTTTTTAAAGAATTTTTGCCTAGTAAATTGAAAACGTAATTTCATTAAAATGGTTAAAGATGTTACAATTAGATTAAAATCACGCGGCACCCCTGACAGATCTCGCGGCACACCTACGTGCCGCGGCACACCGGTTGGGAATCTCTGGTCTAATAGCCCCTTTGATTCCTAATACCTTGATAGGCTCGTTCTATCCCTACTTATAAAAATATATATATATATTTTTCTACTTTTTTATATATATATACTTTCATATATATATATATATATATATATATATATATATATATATATATATATATATATATATATAGAGAGAGAGAGAGAGAGAGAGAGAGAGAGAGAGAGAGAGAGATTATATTGTCTATTCTGTGAATTAATATATTCCCAGTATATTATAGAGGGCTTATTTTTAATTTATTATAATATATAAAATAAACAGTTGCAAACCTTTCTGAGCCAAACGTCTTGCGAGTTCATTCGTAAATCAAACGTTGCACAGTTTTGTCTGACTGTAAGAACTCATCCAACTATATTTCCTATTTTTGTAATGCAAGTCTTCCAATTGAAGACCTTGAAAAGTGTGAGCCAGGGAAGAAACGTTTATTATTCGGCTTGGAGAGCTCTTTACTATAACATCTAATAAAAAATAATTAAATAGTTAGTTATGATAGATAGGTAGATAGATAACTAGATCAAGTAGTACCTACTGTATATTTAATTTTCAAGAGCCCTAAGTTTAAACAAACAAATGGCAAAATCATTTGAAAGATGCTATCTTTCCCAAACTATAGCAAAATATTGCTGACGTTTAGCTCCATTGTCTAGCGAATCTGGCTTCTTTTTATATAACTTTGTTATTTGTTTACTTATGATTAGGGCTGTTGAAAAACAATAGGGACAATAGGGAATACTAAATATATTTATTTTATTTTTAAATATCTTTGGTGACACAGTTTTAATATTTTTTTAACAATATGTTAAAAAAAACATTGCAATGAAAGCAATATATATATATATATATATATATATATATATATATATATATATATATATATATATATATATATATATATATATATATATATATATATATATATATATATATATATATATATATATATATATATATCAGTGATGGGCGAATCCGAATCCGGATTCGAGCTCTCGAATCCGGATTCGGATTCGGATTCGAATCCGAAGGTGCTGGATTCGGATTCGGATTCGGATTCGAGCCTTTCCACACACACGGATTCGGATTCGGATTCGAATCCAAGGTGCTGGACTCGGATTCGGATTCGGATTCGAGCATTTTTACACATACGGATTCGGATTCGGAGCTCGATTCCGAATCCGGATTCGAATCCGAGTCTATTTCTTGTTTCTACAGGATGTCAAAAAAATCATCAAAAATAATAAAAAAAACGAAAACTTAGAATAAAATTGGATCACTATTTAGGAGCCAACCACAGGAGTGCTGTAGGAGCCAATCAAGATGCATATTTCTATTATTTTTGGCTAATCATAACGCCATAGAAGAAATAGTTACTCCTGAAATATTGGAAAAACTAATAATTTATAGAGAATATGTTAATAAGGACAGGGCCCAATTTTCACCCCCCTAAAAATGGACATAAAATTCGGAATTATCAGCCGATTTTGAACCTATAAACACCAAACTCTAGATTTTTTGCCCTCTAAAACGTTGCTTTTTGGTGTTTTTCTGCTTCTGTAGTAATTCTTTCAGAATATTCAGTTTTTTCAAAACCCATGTTTTTGACATTTTTCGCATCAACTTCCAGAATTTTTTTTAAAATGACTTCAAATTTGAGGTATGCATATATGGGACCATTACCTGCAAAAGTCACGAAGTACTTTTTCGATTTTTTGAGTTTTGTGCTCAGCGTTGTCCAATTTTTAAACCACTGTTTTTGGATTTTAAAATGAAAAATTGCGATAATTTTTTTCTTGTTTGGGTGAAGTGGATGAAATTTTCATGTCATATATAATCGAGAGAGATGCACATTTTTTACTTAAATAATTTCTTTGTTTATGCATTAGCTTTGGATTTGTTCTTGAAAATTTAAAAAAAAAAAAATTTTGGAAATTTTTAAAAAATTTCCTTTTGAGTATACAAAAAAATTATCTAAGTAAAAAAGATGCATCTCCCCGTTTATACAAGCCCTAAAAATTTGATGTTGATCAGATGAGTAGAAAATTAATATATCAATTTTTCACTTTCCGAAAATTCAAACGTTTGAAAAAGTGAAATATTGAGATGCATTTTTTTCTACCTGTCCGATCAACATCAAATATTCAGGGCTTGTACAGTCGGACGAGATGCATCTTTTTTACTTAGATAATGTTTTTGTATACTCAAAAGAAATTTTTTTAAAAATTTCCAAAATTTTTTTTTGAAAATTTGTTCCAAGAACAAATCCAAAACTAATACATATACAAAGAAATTATCTAAGTGAAAAATATGCATCTCTCCTGACTACATAGGCCCTGAAAATTTTATCCACTTCGCTCGAACAGGAAAAAAATTATCGCAATTTTTCATTTTAAAATCCCCAAAAAGTGGGTTTTGAAATTGGACAACGCTGAGCACAAAACTCAAAAAATCGAAAAGGTACTTCGTGACTTTTGTAGATAATGGACCCATCTATGCATATTTCAAGTTTGAAGTCATTTCGAAAAATGTCAAAAACATGGGTTTTGAAAAATTGAAAATCCTGAAAGAATGACTACAGACACAGAAAAACACCAGAAAACAACGTTTTAGAGGGCAAAATAATCTACAGTTTGGTGTTTATAGGGTCAAAATTGGCTGATAATTCCGAATTTTATGTCCATTTTTAAGGGGTGAAAATTGGGCACTGAACTTAATTTTAATTTTTTAATAGAATGTTGCTATGTTAATTATGAAATAGTTAATAAATTGCAATATTTAGTTAATTAACTTTTTAAAAATTTATAAAAAGGCAAGCTTAAGAATTAAAATTCAATTTTATAGCAGTTAAAGGTTAATAGAAATTATTTAATATATATATATATATATATATATATATATATATATATATATATATATATATATATATATATATATATATATATATATATATATATATATATATATATATATATATACATATAAATATGGGCGTCGCCAGCTTCCAAGCTAGGGGGGCAGCTTAAAATTTTATAGAGCTCTTATATATATATATATATATATATATATATATATATATATATATATATATATATATATATATATATATATATATATATATATAAAATATATATATATATATATATATATATATATATATATATATATATATATATATAAAGAGACAGTAAGAAGACGCAGAATCCAGGGATAATTAAATGATTAATATTTAAAAATAAAATATTTTATTAAAACAATAGAATGTCAAATACAATATACAATGATGGAAAATTCACAATATATAGCAGTTGCAAAATTGATATTAAAAAAGTAATTTCCTTGGGTTTAAGGCAAATTTATCAACTACTGTTTGAATAAAATAATCATAATTGTCAAACAAATTTTCTGTGCACACTCATCATAGCCAGCCCGTTTAACCTGTCATCTTCCATAGTACTTAGAAGCCAAGTCTTGATCCTTCGTAGAGTGCCTAAAGAGAGCTCTACTGTACTGGTGGTGCATGGCTGAGCGAGTAGTATCATCAAAGCGCTTTCGTCGACGGAAAGAAAGGTTCAGTCTCCTTTAAGACTTGGGAGGACCACAAGATCTTTTAGTTCTTCAGTACTCAGTTTCTTGTCCTTCAAAATTTTGTACCAAAGTTCACTCTTCTTCTATGCCTTCTAAGTGGTAAAAACTATAAAATAAAGCTGTCTTTTCCTTTAACTCATCGATTGTTATGAGTAGCATGTGGAAAAGATGTAGATTTGTTAATGCATAAGCAGGTGTATTTTCAGTAGAAACCCGTAATTCCAAAGAAGAGGTTATAGAATCCAGATACGGAATTATTAAGGATCTTCTCCAGAACTCCGTGGAATTTGTTGCTGCGGTGCTGCTGCCTACCAACAATTCGTGGTATATTCATATCAAGTCCCAGTTGCTCGGCGATTTGATTAGCTTCTTTTAACACTTCATCGGTGATTTTTCTTCGTCTTTCCGATGGCTCCTAAGTCCTAACCATTTCCACAATGTGTTGAATGTGCTGCGAGGTTTTGACGATATTCAAGGTTTTGAATTGGTGAGCATTTACAACTGGCTCTAACATCGCAGAGTACTTCGCGATCAATATCATAGCCATGATGAATGACGACTTACATGCCGCTGAATGCAACTGAAAAGCGCTTTTTCCTGTGGGGGTATCTCCTTCAATGGAAATGGTTTCTAATGCTTGCATCATTCGTACAAAGGGCTCCTTAAACACTCTGATGCACTTGTGTTGTATATATATATATATATATATATATATATATATATATATATATATATATATATATATATATATATATATATATATATATATATATATATATATATATATATATATATATATATATATATATATATATATATATATATATATATATATATATATGGTCAGCCTCTAGAAGAGCCACAATCCATATCTAAAAAACTACAACAGCTACCTGGAAAAGGAATACATTGTTGGAATGCTAGTAAAATTTTAGTTCAGAAAAAAAAGTCATATCTAAAAAACTACAATAGCTACAGGGAAAAAAATACATTTTTGGAATCCTGGTAAAATTTTAGTTAGGAAAATGAAAAAAAAATTATTGTTAATAATTATAGTAATATGAGGAGAAAGCCTATTTAAGACCTTTTATACGGTACTCGTTAAATAGATTTTCTAGTATAGTTAATTTTTTTTTAACTAAAGAATACCCCCAAGGGTATACCGCACCGATGGCAGGAGTCGGGGTCTCTCGGCCTTCCGGGGAACTACGGGGTAGGACTATTTCCCCCCTCCGGGGAGGGTCTCCGGAACCCCCGCTCTTTGTCTTTGGCATTTGGGTGTCGCGGGGGTTCCTCCGCCCCTCCCCTACGGGGTATGGAAAACGTCCCCTGTGTTCCCCGTCGACAGAGCCCCTTGCATTTGCGCTAGATGTAATACCTTTTTACAAAATAATATATATATATATATATTTATATATATATATATATATATATATAATATATATATATATATATATATATATATAATATATATAATATATATAATATATAATATATATATATATCATATATATATATAATATAATATAATAATAATATATATATATATGTATATATATATATAATAACTATATATATAATATATATACTATAATATACCCCCCCCCCAAAAAAAATAGCCTTTTTTTTTTATACATTTTCCTAACTAAAATTTTACAAGGATTCCAAAAATGTATTCCTTTTCCCTGTAGCTATTGTAGTTTTTTTAGATATGATTTTTTTTTACATTTTCCTCACTAAAATTTTACCAGGATTCCAACAATGTATTCCTTTTCCCTGTAGCTATTGTAGTTTTTGAGATATGGATTGTGGCTCTTCTAGAGGCTGGCCTATATATATATATATATATATATATATATATATATATATATATATATATGTATACATAAAAATAATATTTATATATATATATATATATATATATATATATATATATATATATATATATATATATATATATTATGCAAAAGTAGGCGAGGCCTAATTAAGAAGTCTTGGATCTAGTATAGCGAATTAACGATATTACCAATTTTAACTAAACGTTAAAAGAGTATAGAAAAATTACACAAACTGACCTTCCTTTTGATATATTATAGCTTGTTCCCTTTAGTACGTAGGAAATGAAACCATATGATGTAAGGCTGTACTCCAAAACTCTCTGCATCGCAAGAAATAAACACTTCTAGGGGGGGCAGCTGCCCCTGCACCCCCCTGACGACGCCTATGTATATATATATATATATATATATATATATATATATATATATATATATATAATATATATATATATATATATATATATATATATATATATATATATATATATATATATATATATATATATTAATAATAATATTAATAGAAATTATTTAATTAACATGGAAATAAATATGTATATCAGGCAGTAAAAAAATTAAAAATGAAAAAACAATTTTTTTTATATATCCCATAAATATTTGAAAAGAAATATGTCATATTTTGGTTGGTTGTATTTAATTTTGTAAAAAATCATTGGAAGGATTCGAATCCGGATTCGGATTCGGATTCGGATTCAAGCTTTTTACATGGATTCGGATTCGGATTCGGATTCGAGAATTTTTACACACACGGATTCGGATTCGGATTCGAATCCGAAGGTGCTGGATTCGGATTCGGATTCGGATTCGAACATTTCCACACACACGGATTCGGATTCGGATTCGAATCCAAAAGTTGCCGGATTCGCCCATCACTGATATATATATATATATATATATATATATATATATATATATATATATATATATATATATATATATATATATATATATATATATATATATATATATATATATATATATATATATATATATATATATATATATATATATATATATATATATATATTGATAAGATAACTGCTCATCCTTCTACACCTCACCGCAGTGTGATAGGTATTGATAAAAATAACCCCTTAAGTAATTTCACTCTGCTGGGATTGAACCTGGGACCTAGCACTTACGCGGCCATCTGTTAGGGCCCAGGTTCAATCCCAGCAGAGAGAGGAAAATATTTTAATAAATTATATTTTATATATATATATATATATATATATATATATATATATATATATATATATATATATATATATATATATTTATTGTATATATATATATATATATATATATATATATATATATATATATTATGTATGTATATACAAACCTAATAATAAAATAGTAAGAAGAAAATGACCATAATGATTAGATGCAAGAGTAAGTTCATGACCTTGCTTAGACAACTGTCTTATACCCGAAGTCATTCCAGCGTTGTTCACCTGATATATATATATATATATATATATATATATATATATATATATATATATATATATATATATATATATATATATATATATATATATATATATATATATATATATATATATATAATTTCACGGCTCCGGTTCCAGCTCTGGCTCCGGCTCCGAACACATTTATTTTATTGCTCTGGCACCGGTTCCGTAGTCTTGCATTGTTGTATGATATTCAACAAAGTAGTTAATTAAGTCTTTTATGCCTTACCAGAACGTCAATCTTTTTTTCTTTCTCAATTGTTTCTTTCGCAAATTTTCGGACTGAATCCATGTCTGATAATTCAAGATGGCGAACAACAATATTCTTATTACCAGTAGAAGACACAATCCAATCTGTTAAAAGAAAATGTGCGCTTTTTTAATTTAAAAGCTCCTTAGGAAATGACATCTTTGTATTAATAAGTAATAACTTAAGTTCTTATTATCAACTGGAATATTAAGATACGCCCAAACCAAAGCAAATGCAAACGCAAACGCAAACGCAAACGCAAACGCAAACACTAACGCAAAGGCAATCGCAAACGCAAACGCTCGTCAGATGATTTTCTGTCTTGATACAATCCACTGCAGGATTTTAAGTTTGACCTCGTATCGCTTGATCGCGCGAATTGTTTGTCCTCTAGTGCAGTGGTCTCCAAAGTGGGGTACGCGTACCCCGGGGGTGTACCCAAAGTGATATATGAGGGTACGCCAAAGAAGTAGGCTCACGATCACTTGCGAGAGTATGATCGTGTGTATCACGTGAGTGCGAGGTTTTCTCATTATATTATATAATATAATATTATAGTATATTATATTATATACTATATTACATATCATATTATGTTATGTTGTTATATGTTATGTTATAGGCCTATAGGGGTACAACTTAGAATTATTTTCATCTTGGGGGGGGGGGGTACGCGATCAAAAAGGTTTGGAGATCGCTGCTCTAGTGTGTGTTATTTCACTCTTAACCATATATTGGGGTTGATCTCTTTCACGTTCGAGAACGCTTTGATGAGAACTTCCAAAAAGAAAATTTATTCTATTTTCCCAGCTCATATTCGCTCAAATTGTTCGCACTTTGATGTGTGAACTTTAACCCCCTCGACCACGTGATGGTTAGATCGCATTTGGTTCCTCGTTGGATTATGCTTTGATTTGAGTGTACCTTTATATTCAGAACATGATAATACCTCATTACTAAAAATAAGAGTAAAATAGTCTACTTTAACTGGAAACAGTTTAAAAAGAAAGTTTCTTCAAAATTAAGCAAATCATTCGACGAAAA
>JABUQX010050438.1:100000-101240 GCA_015478945.1 Trachelipus rathkii
TTGCGTATATATACAAAAATTATATAAATTATAATAACAAAGATATTAAATAATATTATAGAATATAAAATTAAAAAATTAAATTTATTAAAAACCTCGTTTTACTAACCTTACATTACTGGAATCAACCCAAAAGAATTGAATGACAATGATAAAGATCGGAACAACTATTTATTTACCAAAATTTACATAGAAATGGTTCAATCTTTTGGCCAGTTGATTACACTTAATAATCAGCATTTATACAGAATACATAAATGAAAATTATTAAAACATATATAATCGAGGGATTATTAAATTAAAATAATTAAGTTTGATTGAAGAATAATCATAGTTGAGTTCAGGCTCCAATTCATGAATGTAGAGGCTCTCCAGATTTTCCCTGTCGCGAGAATCAGTTGACAAGAGGCGAGAATCGAAGAATGTCATTAGTAGTGGATGGGTGGTCTTTATCATGCTAAGGCAACGATAGATGAAAACTCAGGCCAGACAGAGGAAGATTGGTGGCGAAAAGAAAAACCACTTGTGTTGGCAATTCTGGATGCAAAGATTGACAAGGACTGTCTGGCCACATAGGGGCATTACGCCACAACACTTATACAAGTAGATATGAGGAGTGCAACTCCTTAGGGATTAAATCTTTGGATCTGAAAAAGTTACTAATTTTAAAGTTATTAGTAGGAATGAAAATAAAGGTAGCAAATGGGAAGTGTCTCATTAATGTTGATCTGAGGGTTCTAATAAGGGTGTCGGTGAACCGACCTGTGTAAGGAATCTTTAGGTAAATTTTTTGTTTAGGGACATCACAAGTGGGAGTAAGTGGTCTAAAACGGTTCTGAAGGAAGTTAAATATGATTTTATCAACAAGGTATGAAGGGAAGAGATTAAAATTAGCGAAGTTCCTTAAATATTGGAGTTCTGAATGAAAAGAAATCCATGAGGAACATACCTTAAAGGCCCGGTTTATTCTGCCTGAAAAGCGCGGACAAATTTAAACTTATCTGGATAGTAGCTGAAGAAGTGAATCCTAATTGGGTGGAGTCGGCTTGCCTGTAAATTGTGTAGAAAAAGGCAACCATTAGTGCGTGAAACTCCAACATCAAGAAACGGAAAGAATCCATCTACCTCCACTCACTTCTTCAGCTTTCTTCCAGATAAGTTTAAATTGTCCGGCTTCACTGGCAGAATAACCGGGCCTTTAAGGTAATGTTCCTCATGGATTTCTTTTCATTCAGAACTC
>JABUQX010050439.1:2500-5000 GCA_015478945.1 Trachelipus rathkii
AACTAATTAAACAAAGAAACTCCCTTCGAAAACATGGACCATATTCCCACTCATCTCAACCAAATAACAAACCTCACCAAATCCAGCAACGTCTATAACCAGCCAGACACCAACTAATAAGGTTTTCAGAATACATACAACCAACATCTCAGCATTGATAACAAGAAGAAACCTGCGCGTCATTAAAGAAACTAGAAATAATTCTTGCGAAAACAACCCCCCTCCCACATCCCATTCCTTTCCTGAACTGCCTCCATCTCCAAAAACACAATCAGGCCGCCAGCAAAACATTATGCCAATATCTCTTGCAAACCAAACCCACCCCAATAACAGGAAAATAAAAAAACAAATCAGAAAACCTCCCTCAGACCACAACACCCCACCCCCTCCTTGCAGCGGCTGAAAAAATTCAAAAGCTATCTGAACGGACGAAATTTCCCGACTTCAGGACAGGACCAGATCAATCTCCAACTTACATCTAAACACCTCGGGGTGAAAAAGCACCCCGGTATCACAGAAATCTTCCAACAAATCCTGGCAACTCAATTATATACTCTCAATCTGGAAACAAGCATTCATACTCTCAAAACTCAAACCTAAAAAAAGACCCCAAATCCCGCCTTCTTCTTACCGCCCGAATTTCTCTCCTCTCCATCATCAGTATAAACTGCGGAGAGAAACCAATTATTAAACAAAATCTCCCTTCTCATTACCCTCCCAGAATTTCCAACATGTCTTTAAAAGCAACCACTCCACAACTCCAGCCCTTACCCCCAATACATCATCAATGGCTTCAACCCGAATCCCCATCCCGATAGATCCATTCTCACGCAATCGACATCATAAAAGCCTTCTGATACTTTTTCCAACCATCATGCTTATTCAAAAATCCTGCGCAATTCCGCCCTCGAAAACAATGATAAAAAATGCTTTTTGGGCTATTTCTCACTAACCGTTTTGCCAAAGTTCTTCACAAAAACAATCTCTCCCCACTCTATCTAATTACAAAACGGGTCCACAGATGGGCCATTTCTCATCCCTATTCCTCTTCAATCTTTTCACGAGACCCTGTCCCAGTGCCCACCCCTACCCATATTCCACCAAACTAAATCACATACGCAGACGAATTTAGCCTCATTTCCCACATCCAGACGTAAATTACAGGCCCATCTGCACACCCAAGAATACTGCAACATTACGAAAACATGTTGACTATCCAACAGAATGCCCGCCTCCCCCCCAAATCCTCCATTACCTCCTAACTACACCGCCGCCAATCCTCAATTTCACCCAATAGTATTTCTTGAACAAACAATCCCCTCCCCCTAAACAAACCCCAAAAATATTAGGACTTACCTATGGACACACCATGACGTTCTCCCCCCCCCCCCCCATCGACGAAATCAGTTCATCACCAACGGAACTA
This sequence comes from Trachelipus rathkii, assembly GCA_015478945.1. Lineage (NCBI taxonomy): Eukaryota > Metazoa > Arthropoda > Malacostraca > Isopoda > Trachelipodidae > Trachelipus > Trachelipus rathkii. The sequence goes on from JABUQX010050439.1 coordinate 3,927, forward strand.
ACACACCATCCGACCTAACCACCAAATTCATTGACAGAAACACACCATACCACTATTCAAACAACTCCTATAGAACAAATATAAACTACGTTTCCCCCGCATGGTGTCCTTTTAGATCAACTCAAAAAAAATTACAAATCAACGTTTCGGGAAATATATCATTATCATCGGATGTACTAAAACGACCCCCATTCAACATTTACATGACGAGACCTTCATCCTCCCTATCTCCACCCACCTGGAGATGTTGGGGATCAATTCTTACCAGAAACTCTAAATCCAACCACCCATGTCACCAAATCGTCTCCAACTCCCCTGACAAACAGGATTAAAATCACCCACCATCCCTCACCAGCTATTTACAATTGACATTACAATATTATTCCCGCCCCCTCCCAATGTCAGGCTAACATATCCACACACAACTCACTTTAACACGTACTACAAAAATCGCTCAAATAATTTAAATTAAACTGACCCCTCCCCCGAAAATTTCCCCTATAGAAGGAAAACACTGTCCAGAAGAGGGCAAATTGACCTCGCCAGAGCAGGTCAGGTCACCACCCAAAACTACTTACAATATCAATATAGATTCAAACTAGACAATGTCACACCCCACCTGCACCAGATGTCACATTCCCCGACCAATAGAGACTCCTTGCTGAGTTGCGTCCGCCTCAGACGCCCCCCGCGCCAAAACGTTCTCTATAATCTTCCCTCCTCGACCTGTGGAACCGCCCAAAGAGCGGTGGGCCGGCTTCTAGAAGCAGTGATGGCCCTAAATTTGAGGGGGGCAGAGGGCAGAAGTAAGAAATAAGTAAGTTATTATATAATATATTATATATATATATATTTATTATATATATATATATATATTAATATATATAATATATATATATATATATATATATATATAATATATATATAGTTTGTTTTTTTTTTTTTTTTTGCTGATCGTTGTCTTGCCGCGTTCTAGCCGAACCTAGGCAAGCCCCTTATTCTGCCGCCCTAGCATTTGCCCAGTTTGCTAGCGGTTAAGAGGGCTCTGGATACAGAGGTTCACTGATACTTAAT
>JABUQX010050439.1:7500-10000 GCA_015478945.1 Trachelipus rathkii
ATCTTTATGGCGAGAAAATTTTAGAATCGTTCAACGAAATATATAAATCTTGATGGTTATTATTATTTTATTATGTTATTTTATTCATTATTATTATATTATTATTATTTTATTATATTATATTATAGTTAGTGTAGTAGTAGTAGTAGTGGTAGATAATAATACTGGTTATAGAACTTGTTTTTATTTCTTAAAATTATTCATTACTTATTGAATATCTATTTTAAAAACGAAACAGGGGAAGATGGTCGCGGGCGGGCAGGAATGATTCCAAGTAATAACTTGCGTGAAGACAGAACAACGAGAGAACCTGGCAATGCTGAAGCCGCTTTTTAAGTCAAAGGCTGACACATCTATTTGTAATAGAATTCGAGTTTAACTACTTTTCGAAACACTTCCACCACACACACACCTACACTCTCACACACACACACATGTATTATATAGTAAAATAGGGTCATTTATATATACTGACATATATTTATATATAAATATAGTATAAGTAGAATATATAATAATATATTATATATAGTATATATATAGTGACCCAATATATATATACTATTTATGAGGGGTATGAGAGCTTTCCTTCCACTGACTCAGTTGCTTCTAGAACTTAATCTAGTCTGCTTTCTTGTGTTGCATGTTTGGCACCACACCCCTGAATCTATGGAGGTCAAAAAGGAAGATTAATATATATTAATTAGAATATATATATATATTATATATTAATACTTATTATTAATATATAATATATATATTAATTAATATAATATATAAATGATGATATATATATATATATATATATATTATATATATTATACAATAAATATTAATAGTAATTTAATATATAATTATATTATATATATATATATTTAATTATATAATATGATATAATATAAATAGTTATATTATATATTAAATATAATGATAAATGATGTTAATATATATATATTCGTGTGATATATAATTGGTGTGTTTCTGGTGCATATGTTCCACAGGTTCGGGCTATATAGAGAATGGATGATTTGGTTTGTTAATTATGTAAAGTAGAATCCTGTAAAAGGGTATATAGAATATATAAAATATAAATTATATAGATATATAGGTAGTAATAATATAAGGTAATATTTAGAGTATATAGATATAATAAGAGTAAAATATTATATGATATATAATATATATATATATACTAAAGTAAGATATATGAATAGTATATATATATATATATATATAATATATAATATAATAATAAATATAGATATACTCATGAGTATAACAAGCTAATATATATATTAATATAGTATTATGATTAAAGATTGATATAAATATATATATAAGTATATAATAGTAAAGTATATAGTTTGTAATAAATATATATAGTATGATAAAGGAATATAATATATACATATCATATAATATATATTGAACTTAAAATAGAAGTTATATATATATAATATATATAGTATAGCTATAAATTGTTTATATATTAATATATATATATAATATATATTATATATAGTTAGTTAGTATATAATATAGTAAGTAGTATATGAATATTGAGGTAAGTAATACCACTAAACTCATACTAAGTTATATATTATATAAATATAAGTATTATAGTATCTAAATGTTATATATATATAGTATAGATATATAATAGTATATATATAAATATATATATATATATATATATATATATAATATAAGATAATGATATAGTAAAATGAAGCGTGCGGCGATTAACCGACGTAATCGATACAATAATCGTTAATTTTTTCAGCTAAACTGTAACGGTATTTTGTAATCTTGAAAAGAACTCGAAAGAGCTATTACACGAGTAAAATCTTCCTGATAAATTCCGTGAAAAGTTATCCTAAATTTTATCGAGTTTATAAACAATATTTCTATCAATTTTATAAAAGTTGTATTGATTTGATTTCGAGGATAACAAGATAAACTTTTTGTTTCAAAAGTCCAGACCGCTCTTCTCAATGGCTCAAAAGTGTTATCTACATGTTTTGTTGATCCCGTTTACGTAGATGTTTAACATGGTTTACTTGTATATGCAAACTACTCTCATTTTTATTGCGTTCGCATTTAAGAAAAAGAGAGGGGACATAGATTGGCCCGTTGACGAGTCATGAAACTTCATTTCGTTTTCGATTGCGTTTGAACAACGTGGAGTTGCTTCTTGAGAGAGATGAAGAGAGAGAGAGAGAGAGAGAGAGAGAGAGAGAGACCTTTGGTACAAGCTGAATGAACGCACCTTCCATCAGGAAGGAAAGCTAAAGTTAATAAGTATAGACGAAAGAGTGAGAACGCAGGAGGGAGGGATACCACCAGGACTATATGCCTTCTTAGTGTTTAGCTCAGGGAGAGCAAAAATCACATCCTTAAAAGAAATTACAGTATTTGGTATAAATAAGCTTGAGTGGGGTTGAAGGGTTGAAAAGGAGGAATAGCTTCTGCATTATCTAAAAGTGGAATTAAAGGAAAT
>JABUQX010050439.1:15000-41120 GCA_015478945.1 Trachelipus rathkii
CTGTGAATTTTATATCATGAATGAGAGAGGCGGAATCTATAAATGCCTGTAAAGATTTCTGAGCTTCTGTCAAGAACTCAGGGAGAGAGTGATTGGGACACCACTTCGTACTAGCAAAATCATTAAACGCTTCGAAAGAGGATTTAGAAACAAGAGGATTGAGGCAGAGAGACAAGTCGGTCTTGAACTCTTCCCAGCTACTAGCACAATTTAATTCTGTGGTCGATTGCACAAGATATGCAACATTCCCCTCCTTCTGAGAGACGAATCTGGTGTATGCACGCAGTTTCTCGACATCGGAGACAATCCCTTCGTCCTCGAAGTACGAATCAATCGAATTAAACCTAATTCTGACCCCCTCTAGACGTTATCTACGAACCCTATCAACAATGGAATATTTGGTTTATTGTGTGACAATCTATCTATATTCAAAATGGGACGCTGCATGGTCTCAGGATTATGAACAGGCGGAGACAAAAGAATATTTTGGCCAGAGGTTCCGGCACCTGAATTTTGCTCTTCAGCAGGAGTATTATTGATTAGATTATTAGCGGAGATTTCGCTATTCACAACGTCGTCTGTAGACATAAATAAAATCGAGGAAGAACACACAAAGAAAAGACAAATATATGGATGCAACAACAAATGTAGAATAATATATGGACGAAGATATATGGAAGAAATATAAAATATTTTATCAGAAATAGAACTTACACAGCGATATTTTTCCTGGTAGATGTCTTGATATCATTCGTGGGATACTTATATATATTCTACTCATATTAAAATGAAGGACATTACCTCCAATATTATAGAAAAATTTGCAATCATAAAAAAAAAAATAATTTGAATAAAAAAAAAAATATATATATTATAGTTAAAGAATATCAATAATAATATATTTTAAATAAAAACCCAAAATTTCCTGTCACTGCCATACACCCTATTTGTCGTAGCATATCCTTGTTGCTCCTTGGGATTAAAAATGCTAATTGTAAATGAATGGATCGCATCTTGCGACGAAGATGAAAAAAATTCTTTCTTCTCAGAATTACCTAAAAACACATAAACTTTAATAATATAACATAGAAATGGTATATTACACAATAAAAATGAAAAAGAGTATAATATATATACTATAGTATATATAATATAAATGTAACTAAATATACCTATATACATAATAAATAAAATGTAGATAGAAAACTTACATTTGTTAAACCAGTAAGGGTATTTAACCTTATATATATATATATATATATATATAAATTATTCTTCGTTGCCCACTTTCCGCTTGATTGGGAAGTGAAAAGCTTTTTAGAAAGCAGCTATACTTGGCTTTCACACGATAGCTCACCATATAAACAAACCACCTTTAAACGCTTAATAAATTCTTTATTGAGTAAATGAACGGCAACTTGATCACAAGGCTTTATGTTTCTCCAAACGTCAGAGAAAAGAAAAAGAGAAAGAAGAATATATATAGAGTAACAAATTAACATAATAAATAAGCATTTGCCCAAAAATAGATAAACGCATTCGAAAACCCCTCAAATATTCACCGTTATAACCATACAAGAATCTGTCTTAATTATATACAGGTGTACGAGCTTCATTTCATATATATTATCTCCCCCAATATTAACATGTGATATAGAAATGAATATATATGTATGTATATATATATAATATATATATTATTATATATAATATAATATATTATATATAATATATATATATATATATATATATATATATATATATATATATATATATATATAATATTATATATATATAATATATATAATATTATATATAAAATTAATATATAATATATTATTAAAATTCTTCAATAAAAGAAATTACTCTATTTATGCAACGATTGAAATAGCTATGCAAGAAAGAAAATAAATAAATGATCAACTATTACGCATGAACGGAGAATTTACTGTTATAAAACTACAAGAGGTAATATAACCACAGAAATAACTGTGATTTTTGCATTAGTTCACATGAGTGCCAAAAGACTAGCCTCTAAGCGTCCTATTTTCATACGTAGAATATAGAAAATAATTATTCTATCTCAATATTATAAAATCTCTCTAAACAATGATAAATTTATTGAAAAAGTATTTATATATATTTATTAATATATATAAATATAATTATAACAGTATTTTTATTTTAAAAAAATGATAAATGGAATATTCAGACAACGAATATAACACAGTATAAGAAATTCTATTTTCCAAACGAGCGAGGCTACTTTGAGATAAATACTGACGTCATCAGCGGAGATGATGCCTAAGCCAATAGCAATCCAGCAAATAATTCTATGTAATATCCCATATGATATGACTTATTAATATCAAATAAATAATGCCTATTATTAAATAATAGAGAAATATAATTTATAATATAAATTATTTATTATAGACAAGAACAAAAAAAATATTTTTACACTTACAGACCTTTGTATTACCAAATACCTGCTGTAAATTTTTACATACAAATCTTACAAAAATACGCCTAAAATTTCCTCAGACGAAAACCAATATGGCGCTCTATGATGAAGGATGAAGACAATTCCTTGGGGATGATGAATCTTGTAGATTACAATAGTTTTAGATTTGGGAAGTTTTTCTTCCAAATCGAAGAATGTTCTTGAGTTCATTTTCGATGAAAAATCAAATGAACATTCTTCAGTTTTGAGGTTTGTTTACATTTTACAGAACAGACCTAAGCCTATAAAGGCTATTAATTAGGATTTTTTAGTGATATCAGGTTATATATATACTATCATATATATATATATATTACTACTATATATATATATATATATATTATATATAATATATATATTATACTATATATATATATATATATAAAGACTACTACATATATATTATATATAAAATTTATATATATATATTTTATATATATATATATATATATATATACTATATATATATATATATATATAATAATATATATATAATATATTATATAATATATATACTATATATATATATATATATATATTATTATATATATACATTATATCATACTACTATATATATATATTAATATATAAAATATAAACAACCATGTTTGAAACATGATCCTTTCTTGACAATACTTAAATAAGAAAGAATAAAATAAAATTTTCAATTATTGTAATTTTTTTATAATTATATTTCACCAGTTCTTTGGGAAATAACATAATTAATATATTTCGAAGATAAAATAGTGGTTCGAAAACTTGAAAACATTAAAAAAAACATTTTTTTACGATTTCATGTGACGTCACAAGTCAAGAATAAATACCTCAAGGAAATGGAATAGTACCAAAAAGAGCAATCTTACGGATGGAAGAAAAATTTCCAATTTCGCTAGAAAATTGTCTTCCATTTGGAAGAAATTTGACAAATCAAATGGGAAAGTGAAGAATTTCTTCCGTTTGAAAGAATTCTTGCCAAATCAAAAATGCCTTTAATAATCTTGTAGAATTTCTAGACGGTCGCCATTCGATCTTTGATCGAAGAGAAATAATTAGTAGAACTGCCACGTTCTTGATGAGAAAAAATAAAATCTTCAATAAAGCCTACAAAATTTTCTGAAGCCACGATCAATAAATGAACACAATTTCTTAGGCAAAATATGTCCTCAATAGCCTGAGTCACGCTCGCCAAATGTCCTGTTACGGCTTCAGCCAAAATTCTTTACCTGTTTCTTTATTTATAAATTACAGATAATTGCTTTCTATTATGCCGTGTGGAACCCACATGGAGATGCGATCGAATTTCGAAGAAGAAAGCAGTTTGGACATTCGGTGACTCTTAACGTGTATACAGTCTACTATAAATTATTTCTTTAAAATATCAATGATGAAACAATGGGAGTAATAAGAGATTTCTTCTTATAAAGTTTTTACTAAAGTTCATGTAGCAAAATAATATCAATATTCCTTAATAAATAAATCTTCTAAATATTTTCTATATCCTTCTAAACTATAAAATATCAGATATGGTCATATATTTTACATATAGAAATGCAGCTTCAATTTAAAATATTCTTCTTAAAGTATTGGAGATTCTTATTTACAAATATAATGTTGAAAAGATATCATAAATGAGTCAGTAATTAGCATTAACGAGTGAGAGAGAGAGAGAGAGAGAGTATACCTTAACATAGAAATACCTTGGAGTTTCAGCTTATCTGGAATCCGACTTACAATAGAATATGAGAAATATTAGAACACTGCAAATATTTCGAATAATGTTTATTCAATAATAAATTCATTCACTTGGATAAATAAGAGATAAAGATGTAGATCATTGTGTGGTGTGGAAATATCGGAATCAAATATATTGGAGAACTTTATTATAAACAAAATGCAATGCGATTAATAAGGTAGAAACACTTTTTTTAATTTCACAACAATGATACGTCATTAACACATGGAAGCATCTGTGGCTAACTTCCGAACGGAGATCAAATCTTAACACATCTTACTCTCTCAGCACTCTGCAAAAGACTCTCGAAACAACTTTTCTACGAACGCGTGACTTCCAACCTTGTCTCCGTGTTGTTTCTACTTACACTTAAATACTTCTAAAAAATGAATACAGTACAAAATTACTATGACTCGTAATAATAGTTTTTGTTTCTACATCTGATAGAATTAATATATATATATATATATATTCTTGACCTCTTATTACTATATATATAATATAGTGAGTGAGAGGGTATATATTTATGTTATATATATATGGAGGTGTTATATATATATATGGTATATATATATATATAATATAGTATATTATATATATTATATATATATAATAGTATAGTATATATATATATTATATTAGTAGTATATACTATATATATATATCTGTTATTATTATAGTAATATATAGTTTTGTTTATAGTATATATATATATAGGTATATATAGGTATATATATATATATATTTATTATTTATATACTATATGATATATATATATATATATATATATATATTCATTCGGTAAAGAATAGCTCTTCCTCCGTTTAATATTTACACACTGTAAATTTACATTACAATCTGCTTCAGATTATTTTCTTAAACAAAAACTATTTCATGAATATTCATAATACTACGAAATAATACGTACTATAAAGAAAACAATTTTTCTTTCTACCTCCCAGATCTACGATCGCCATCTTCTTAGCATTTAAGGTACAGGAATCAGGATTACAGTGTTTCTTTCAGGCATACCTTTCCGGGGGGGCGTTGCCCCCCCGAGATCAGTTGAGTGCCCCCCCGGAGAAATCGTAGCATTTTTTAATTTTTTTTAGGAGAGTAAAATTTTTAACAACTTCGAACGAAATAAATATAGCAAGTAATTCGAAGTCAAAACGAATTCGCCCTGCTGGTAAAATCCGCCAAGAATGCAATTGGAAACTTGCTAGATATGGCCAATAAATATAATAGTTGTCGATTCTGACCGTCGTGAGAAGTCGCGAACGTTGAGAACGTTGATTGTGAGGAAATAGGTTATTTTCGATACTTAAATATTTTTTCCAAAATATATAAGTGATTTTTCAAAAATGCCAATGTTTTTGGGTGGTGTCAAACTCTCCTAAACTTTTCATGGCAATGACGGTGGAAACTTGAAATATCCCTAGTATAGGCCCAATACTCTACAAATGCTTTGAGGTGCAGAGTTTATCTATTTATGACAAGTTGGTAGTGCTCAGCGTTGTCCAATTCCAAAACCCACTTTTTGGGGGATTTTGAAAGATGAAAAATTGCGATAATTTTTTTTCTTACTCATTGCCGATCAAAAATTTTTAGGGCCTATGTAGTCGGAGGAGGTGCACATTTTTACTTAGATTAATTTCTTGTTGTATATGGCATAGGTTGGATTTTGTTCTTGGAACCAAATTTTCAAAAAAATATTTTTTGAAAATTTTTAAAAAAAATTGTCTTTTGAGTATACAAAACATTTATCTAAGTAAAAAAAAGATGCATCTTGCCCGACTCTAAAAGTCCTGGAAATTTTGATATTGATCGAATGAGTAGAAAAAAAATTATCGCATTTTTTTCATTATTCAAAATCCCAAAGGAAAAGTGGGTTTGGAAATGGGAGCAATGCTGAGCAACAAAAACTGTATAAAATCGAAAAGTACCTCTCAGCACTATTGGTAGGTAATGGCCATATCTATGCATATTTGCAAGGTTTGAAGTTCATTTCCAACGAATAGTTTAGGAGGAGTTTTGACAAATGTCAAAAATCATGGATTTTGAAAAACTGAAAAGTTCTGAAGAATGACTACAGTACGGAAAAACACCCGAAAAACACGTTTTAACGAGGGTAAAAAAAAGCTAGTTTGGTCCTTATAGAGTCAAAATCGGCTGAAATTCCGAATTATTATGTCCATTTTTTGTGGGGCTGAAAAATGGGCTCAGCCGCCACCATATTGGATCTTGCCCTCGTTAATTTAAAGGAAAGAAGTAGCTTGCACTTACTAAGTATCAGGAGTTTGATTGAAAGTAATTTTGGACAATGGAATGATGATGTTTTAAAAACATGGAGAAAAGATCAGAGTGATAGGTCGAATTACAGCAGCAAGGACACTGCTGCCGATGAACTTCTGTTATGTATGGGTGAAGTTTTGAAGGATAAGTTGAAAAAAAACATTGAAAAACAAGAAGTTCTCCGTTTCAGCAGATGAGAGCACTTCTTTAAGAAATGAAATGGAGCTGAGTATAATGTTTAGAGTAGTGGAGGGTAAAAATCCCGTAGAAAAGTTCTTGTCAATTTTTAAAATACCCAATGGAAAAGCAGAAACTATTGCAAATGCTATTGATAAGGAACTGACTGATCTTGATTTAAATTATGACAACATTATTGCTTTTGGATTTGATAGTGCTTCTAATATGGCTGGAAAAGTTGGAGGTGTAAGAAAAAGGCTTTCAGAAAAAGCAAACAAAGGAAGTTTCTCTATAATACACTGTAGAGCACAATATATTGTCCCTGGCGAGCCTCCCTGCAGGAATAAAAATGCAGAGGTCAAAAGATTTTTATTATTTTGAGAAGACATTTTAAAAAACTGGTTTAGGCAAGTCGCCAAAAAAAAGAAAATATTTTACATGATATTCAATCATTAATCAATGATGAAATCCTCAGATTCCAGAATGCATTGAAGTGAGATGTTTATATCACATTATAAGATAGTGAATGCCGTCTTCAGGAGCTTAAATCAATTTTGATGGCTTGTGAGCATATCCACAAAGAAGGGACAGACCTTGCATCCCTTACAGAGGGCATCTTGCTGGAAATCAGAAATGAGAGTTTCCTTGTCACCTGTTAATGTAATGAATGAACTCCTTAGTGCACTCTCTTATCTTAGCAATGCTTTGCAAAAGAAGGACTTTAGTATGACCAAAGTCATTCCTCTAATTACTGGAGAATTGCACCTGCAATAATTGCATAATCAGGGGTGGGAATCAATTAGTGACTTACATTATTAAAAAAACCCTTCGTTGTTGAAAATATGGAGTTTGCATCTGAAGTGCGCCTGATTGGCTTGACGAGAGAGAAGAGATGCTTTAAAGGGATGAAGTATATACCTGTGATAGGTGTATATCGAAGATAACTTGAAGAACAGGTTCAACGACAAATCAATTGATATAATGATAACTGCTAGTCGCTTTTTGTGAATTTCAGTCCATTAACAATTTACCGGATATTGAAGGTTAAAAAATTTTGTTGCCAGATTTTCGATTGCTTATGTCTTGAAGGTGGGGCGTAGCTGACCTGAACTCCTTCAATTTTTATATCAATTCCATGCTCGAAAGCAAAATTTAAAGCAGATGAAAATCCATTGTCGAAAATATTGGAAGCGGACGTGGGATATTGCGAGTTACAAAAGCTCTGTGAAATCCTTCTTGTCATTCCTGTAACGACAGCTTCGGTAGAAAGATCAGTACTATGAACCGAATACTAAGTAAGACAAGAAATAGAATGCTGCCAGAAAACCTTAATGCACTTGTAAGTTGAATGATAAGCCATCGAGGGGTATTCGAGATTCCAGACTGAGGGATGTTTCTATGAAAAAACACGTAGAACTGTGTTGCGCATGAGAAAACGCGTCGTAATACGATTCCTTTAAAACTTTACTTCTTTAATACGCCTAACTTACTAAGGTACTAACGTCGGGGCTACGGCCTACGGAAGTGTTATATATATATATATGGTTGATGAGGGTTTGGGTAGTATTATTGTTTATGTATAGTTTATATATAGTTTATATGTGTTTTGGGTTTTTTTTATATATTATTTGTATTATATATTTATTAGGTATATATATATATATATCTATATATATATATATATGAATATAGTAAATATATGATCTATATATATATAATATATATATATAGTATATATTATATATATAGTATATATTATAATTATATGATATATAATAAGGGTATAAGTTCGTTTATTATATATATATATATAGTGATATATATATTTATAATATATATATAATATATATATATATATAATATAGTATATATATATATATATATATATAGTATAATTATATATATATATATATATATAGTATATATAGTATATATATATAATATATATTATATATAATTTAATAGTTATGTATATATATATATTATATATATATATATATAATATATATAGTATATATATATATAATATAGTATATCTATATAAGTATATAATATATATATAGTATATATATAGTATATATAGATATATATATATATATTATATTAAAATTAATAATACCAAAGATCTATTTCCTTATTTGAAAAAGTCATATTATCATGTATTTTTACTTATAATATCTCTCATAATAATATTTTCGTGCCTTTATGTTATTTTATTTATCTAACTTCCCAAAAAATTTCATAAATAGATTACTATATTTTTACAACTAAAGATTTGGTTATATTTCGGATATTTACTAATTCAGTAAGACAGTAACTAATAAGATTAAGATTAGCTGACAAGTGACAAGAATATCATTATCCTTTAATTTTATGTGAATTTATTGTTACTTATGTGCCCCCCGAATCTTTGTAAAGCCCCCCCGGAGAAAATTGTCTGAAAGAAACACTGATCAGGAACGTATGGACATGACACAACGATTGATTAATACAAAATAATACTTTCTAATATATACATAATAGTGCCACATTTTTCAAAACATATATTTCATGAAATGTACTGTTAAAGAGAGAAAACCTGAAAGCTATTCTGAAAAAGAACGATTATTAGGATGATAAGAACAAGATGGTTGGCTGTTGTAGTCTTGAAGAAGAGGAGTGCTATGTGCAAGTCGTGTCTTATCAGACGACCTAAGCCAGCGCGGACTTTGTTCCTGCGGCCCTTTATAATGCTGATGTGGGATGTAACTACTATCTGAGTTATTAGAATATGAACTAGAATTATTAGAACTTGACTGAATATTACTTTCGTTTTGGTCTTGAAAACCAGAGAACGAAGATTGCGGAGTACTGTCTGATAGAAAAGTACGCTCTTGCGGACTGTTCTGTACATTCTGTTGTGGAGAATTGGGATTAATGGATAACCTTATTGGATCTTGAAAAGACGGATTTGAATAATTAGAACGATTATGCATTTGCAAAACAGACGTAACTTTATTAAACTTCCTTGTATACCTATGAGGAAAAATAATATTCTCGGACTCATCATCTTCTGAATCCATCGGAGTTAATTGATTATTTACATCATTTTCCTCATTGTCAAAATGACCTTTTTTAGAAACATTATTATTGGAAGAAGAAGATTTCGGATTTTGAAAAGGATTTTGGTCTAAAACAGGTTCGGGAACTACTTTGAAATTATCGCTATGGACAGCGATTTCACGGGAACTTTGAAGACATTGTAAGAATGAACCTATTTCCGGGAACTTTGAAGACATTGTAAAATGAACCTATTTCTTCCTAACACACCCACCACGCGGTACGGACCCTTCCATTTACGGAACAATTTCCTCGGTAACCCTGATGGCTTTACATTTAATATGTAAACTCTACTTCCTATCATTATTCTTCTATCCAAAGCTTTACTATGCTGTCTTTCCACAAACTTTTTCGTTTCGATTTCTAAATTTTCTTTTGCTATTTCTCTTATCAGATTTGTTCTCATGGCTATATCTTTTAATTCTTCATGACTGGGACAATAATTTTTGTCGGGGTTTGTAAAAGGAGTAATGTAGTTCTCTACATCGTATGGAAGACGTTTGTTATACCCGTGCAAAATGAAGTGCGGCTAGTCCCCTATAGTTTCATTATAAGACGAATTGATACACAACTGTGCGAAGGGAAGGAAATTAGACCAGTCATCACCTTTTTCATTCACATAGTGACGTAAATAATTCTCAATTTGCAAGTTTGCACGTTCAATTAGACCAGTGTTTCTCAACCTTTTTGTATTTGTGCCCCACTTTTCAACATCAATTTATGTTGCGCTCCCTTCCAATTATTTCGTATATATATATATATATATATATATATATATATATATATATATATATATATATATATATATATATATATATATATATATATATATATATATATATATAGATAGATAGATAGATAGATAGATATATATAGATAGATAGATAGATAGATAGATAGATAGATAGATAGATAGATAGATAGATAGATAGATAGATAGATAGATAGATAGATAGATAGATAGATAGATAGATAGATAGATAGATAGTCTTTAGTCTTTATTTCTTTATTTCGTAAACATAGTACATTATTTAGAAGTAAAAACAAAAATTAAAAAGTAAAACAAATCATTTAAAAATTAATATACATATATAAATATTAATATATACACATGTTTAAAACTTTCAAAACATCATTTGCTGTTGCCTTTCTTCCTTTAGTAAAAAATTTTCTGCATATTATTCCCGCAGGCCAGAAGTCTTCGTTTAAAAGTTTTTCCTTAAATCCTTCATCAATTGTAATTTTAAAGGATTTAGAGTAGGAATTCCTGCAATTCAACTCTTCGACTTTTAACCAATCAATGTCCAAATTATCTTTGACAAATTCTTCTAAGTGAATATTTTTAACACTTAAAGCACATCTCCCAATATAAAATTCCATCAACCTTTTGGCACTTCTCAAGTTATCATTAGGTTTTGAATTTTTAGTTCCATAAATTATTTGTTTACTTTTTTCGAGACATCACAGTAGTAAACATATCATCTTTTGATTTTTCAAATATATCGTCTTCAAATTGACGATCATTCGTCTCCTTAGAAACCAATTTTTTTGTTTTTTCATATTTATCATCTTCCAGACAGATTTCTCTTTCCTATTAAGAAAATTTGAAGTAATTTCTGCCCAACTTTTCTTAAACACAATTTCATTAACGTTTGACTTTTTTAAAGCAGTAACTTCTTCAGAATCAATGCTTAAATCCATTTGGGAAGCAGGAGGTGCTGAAGGTAGTATTAAATTATGATCTAAAAGTTCATCATTCGAAGTACAACTTCCGGAAATTTTTATATCTTTATCGTTTATCTCATTAAGCTTCCTTATATCATTTTTAATTTCAAATAAGTTTTCTTTAATACTAACCATATCAGATGCTAGTTTATTATCTTTTGATCTTTGATTTTTCAAGTGATTAATTTCCTCTCTTAGTTTTGTGACTTCATTAATTAAATTGATTAATTCTCCACCAATAATTTCAAAACCACTTGCTGGTGGGAGTGATCTATATGACTCTGCAACAAATTTAAGCAAATCTTTATTCTTATGTTTAGCAGAATGAATTGTCCAAAATATCTTGCATATCACCTCTCAACCTATCATCTCCTCTTCTCCATTTTATTTCTTCTCCTAATAAATTCGAAAGTCTCTGTTTAGCATCCTTGATATTAGATGCACCATAAAAAGCAATGCAAGTCATAACAATAGTATCATTATTGATCACATCTAAAATAGTTAGATAGATAGATAGATAGATAGATAGATAGATAGATAGATAGATAGATAGATAGATAGATAGATAGATAGATAGATAGATAGATAGATAGATAGAATGTAGATAGATATAATAGATAGATAGATAGATAGATAGATAGATAGATAGATAGATAGATAGATAGATAGATAGATAGATAGATAGATAGATAGATAGATAGATAGATAGATAGTATTTTTAGTCTTTATTTCTTTATTTCGCACACTGAGATAGATAGATAGATAGATAGATAGATAGATAGATAGATAGATAGATAGATAGATAGATAGATAGATAGATAGATAGATAGATAGATAGATAGATAGATAGATAGATAGAGTCAAATAACATAGATAGATAGATAGATAGATAGATAGATAGATAGATAGATAGATAGATAGATAGATAGATAGATAGATAGATAGATAGATAAATAATTTATTGGGTATTTGAAAATTAGTTTTATTTTAAATTATATTATTATAATTTGGATTTATTCAAAATGTTTAATTAAAATTAAAATCAATTGTAAGAGCTAAAAATGAACATCATGCATTTGACATGTTCCCGAACAAGATACGACATAACAATGTCTTAAATTTATACCGTTCTCAAGTTTCAGTAGCATTGTGACACACTCGAAAGTGCCATCTTATTATAATATTCATCGTTTAGGTTCCCTTTTGAAAAGAATAATTTTTTATTGTAGTGAAGAAGCATGGATAAATATTTAATTGGACATAAGCGGGAATCTGATTATTGTGAAGCCTCAACCTCAGCAATAGCAAACAAGTATGTAGCTTCAAAATTGAAATCTAGAAAATATGCTAAGTATATATAAATTTTGGATTTATAGACACCGAAATGATTGGCCAAGAAAGGCCTCTGTGTGTTATTTGTTTAAAAATTTTGGCGGCTGATAGCATGAAGCCAGACAAAGTTAAACGGCATTTGGAAACACTTCATTGGGAGTATGTTAACAAGCCTCGTGAATTTTTTATTGCTAAACAAAAATCTTTTGAAAAGCAAAAATCAAATATTCAAATTTCTTTGTCTGTAAATGAAAAACCTTTACTAGTTTCTTACAAAGTTGCATATAAAATAGCAAGGCGCAAAAAACCTCACACCATTGGAAAACAACTTATTCTTCCAGCTGCAATTGAAATTGTGGAAACTATGTTTGGAGATAATTTTGAAAAAAAAAACTACGTTGCATACCACTATCAAATAATACTGTTGGACGTCGAATTAACGATATGTCTGAAGATAATGAGCAACAACTTTTGTCGAAGCTTTGCGGCAAATTTTTCTCAATTCAGCTTGACGAGACTACAGATAGCAACAAGGATTGTTATCTAATTGCTTATGTTCGATTTTGTGATGGATTATCAGCAGTTGAAAATCTATTGTTTTGCGAACCAATAGGAAGAAGAGCCACAGCAATTGAATTGTTCAAAATGCTGGACGATTATATATGTAAGGCAAACATACAGTGGAAAAATTAAATCGGAATGTTTAAATGTTTAATTTTTAGCGTAATAATTTTATTATTCACATTTTTTATTTTTTTTTCATAATGTATTGTTTTTTTCTTTTCCTTAATTTTCATTAATCATGTAATAATTATCGTAATTATGTAATCGTTATAATAATGGATTTTTAAACTTAAAACGATTTATTTACATTATTTATTTTCCTATCAGAATGTAGTTTTTGTTTTTTCATTCATTTCAATAAAGTTTTTTATGTCAATTTTCACGTTTCTTCGCGCCCCCCTTTAAGATATTTCGCGCCCCCCTTGGGGGTCGCGCCCCACAGGTTGAGAACCACTGAATTAGACTATTAGAGATTGGAGAGCGGATTGTGATTTCAACTTTTTTAATTTTCCATAATTTGCATAATTGCTTGAAGAAAGAGGAGACAAATTCACCCCCGTGATCTGAGAGGAGAACGCTAGGTGTAGTATGCCTTACTATCACCCTATGCAACAAAGCATTAGCGATGTGGACACCGCTACGAGAAGGAATAGCACATAACTCGATATAGCGAGTTAAGGAGTCTTTGAAAACCAGGATATACTTTGCGCCTGACTTCCTACAGACTGGGAGAGGTCCGATTATATCAGTATGAACCCTACTAAACGGTTGATAAGGAATTGGATACTTCTCTTCGGGATATTGCCTTTCACTTTAAGACACGAAGGACACTCCCTACAGAATTCATAAACTAACTTGGACAATTTTGGAAAGATATACCGCTCCTTGATACGTTTTTCTGTACGCACATGACCAAGATGGCCTGCCCCTAAACTACAATGGTTGATATTGAAAATTGTATAAATTAAAGAATCTGGAATCTCTGTTAAGTATTGCATTTCTTTTGTCACATAGAACAAAATATCATTTATAAGAACATGAGGAAAACTAACGTTGCTGCCGTTTGTTTTAATAAAATTGATGATTTGAGATAGCTTTGAGCACTTTCCTTGCTCAGTTTTTAAAACATCAGAAGTAAGATTAAACAATTTCTTTGTTACAAAAGAGGATTCTATATTAGAAATTGAACTAACTGGAACTATAGAAGTAGGATTGCGAGAAAGAAAATCAGGACAAATATTTTTCTTGCCCTCTATATAAAATATTTCTGGATCAAATGAATTCACTTTCATAGCCCACCTAGCAAGCTTATGGGAAAAATCTTTATTCTTAAATATCGAAACCAACGGTTGGTGATCAGTATAAATCTTGATTTTATACCCAAAAATTATGTTACGAAATTTAGCGAGCGACCAAATAATGGCCAACGCTTCCCTTTCAATTGATGAATAGTTTTTCTCTGCTTTACTCAGCATACGAGACGCAAAAGATACAGGACGTTCATTACCTTGATCATTCTTTTGAGCCAACACTGCCCCTAACCCAATGCCACTGGCATCTGTAGATATGATAAATTCCTTATTAAAATCTGGAAATTGGAGTAGCGGTTCTATAATGAGTTTCTGTTTAAGTGTGTCGAAAGCTTTTTGCTGTTCATCTAGCCAGACAAACTTAACATTCTTTTTGAACAGAGATGTGATGGGCTGAGCGATGGTTGAAAAAGAAGGAATCAAATTGCGAAAGAAGGATGTAAATCCGATAAAAGCGCAAGCAGAAGTCACGTCTGTGGGAACAGGAAAGGATTTGAGTGCCTGAAGTTTTACAGGATCTGCTGATAAACCTTTAGAACTTATGAGAAAACCTAAGTAAACTAAAGAACGCTTGAAAAAGTTCGCTTTTTCTAGTTTCACTTTTAATTTTGCTTTCTTTAAAGCTTCAAAAACTAAATTAAGACCTTGATAATGAGATTCAATATCTTTCGAATATACTATAATATCGTCAAGATAGATTAAGGCGTGAATGCCTAATAGATGAGAGAGAGCAAGCTCCATTATTTTACAAAACGTACTCGAAGAATTTTTAACCCCTTCAGGACCTAATTTATACTGATAATGCCCTTTGTGAGAGGAGAACGATAGGTAAGGCCTGCTTTCTGCAGCGACTCCTACTCTATAAGGATTTGAACCGAGATCTATACTTGTAAATACACTTGAGTTTCCCAATTTGGAAATCGTATTTTGAACATTAGGCAAAGGTGTCTGCAAAGGAACAATATATTTATTTAACCTACGAAAGTCCAAAATAATCTTTGGTTTGGAACTACCTTTGACAGGGATTGCCAAGAGAGGATTTGAATTAGGAGAATCTGAATTCTCAATATACCCTTTAATAATACACTCGTCTATCCAACTATCTATATCAGTCTGAAACTTATGCGGGATTTGGAAATTTGGAGTATACAAGTACCTGGGTGAATCAGGCGTTAATTCTATCTTAAATTCACCGAGTGGACAAAGTTCCACTTTGTCATCTCCTAATGCTATAACATCTTTATTAGCTATTAAGAAATCTAAAATCTGCTCCATTTGCGAAGCGTCTTGGAGTACAACTAAATCTGACTCTTTTTTAGACTTGGATAATAAAATCTCTTTATAAACATTGCGTAATTCAGCATCAGAAAGTCCTTGAGACGATTCTACTCTATTCATATTGGAACTAGAACTTCGGAAAGCAAGAGAATTGGCATGAGAAATAACTATTTTTATCAATAGTGATAGCCGACGGGCTGAAATTTATGCACTTTATAAGCATAGTACCATCTTTTACAGTACTAAGAACATTAGCAAAATTGATATTTGAGATTGAATTCTTCTCACTTACAAGAGGAACATTGTCAGGGGGGGATGTTCCCGCTTGAGATTTAACATCAACGGATAAGATCGCGCTGGAATACGCTTCAAACTTAACTGTATTTGACAAGGATAATTCATAGCTTTGCTCATCATAAATCGATAGCTCATGAAGAAAAGATTCATCTTAAAAATTAAGATGATGTAAATTAGAAGGAGAACAAACTGAATTGATTTTGGAATCATCGAAAAGCGGATGAGATTTATCATAAAAACGAGGATCAATACTGGTTTTGGTAAATCCAGTATGGTCACTCATTGATAAAATTTCGTTTCTCAAGTCGAGAACGATCGGAAGAGAGGATATCTGTCCCTAGAAGCATATTTCCGCTGAAAGAACAATTATTATCAACAACTATTACATGAACATTGAACAACTGTTTGTTCAACAATATTTGAAGTTTCACTCTTCCGAGATTGGGTATGACATTTCCCGAAATTGATTTCAAAACAATATTATTTTCTTCTAACTTGAGGATATAATTTACATAAATTGTCAAATACTTGATATCGTAGTAAACTGACGCCACTGCCTACGTCTAAATAGCTTGTTATTTCATAAATAAACTTATACTCAGCTGTCAGATTTATCTTCAGATAATAGCTCTTTCCTATAATTGGACTATCATCTATTTTATTCACACTTGAAAAAGAAGGATTTGAATTGACAATATTGACAATCTTTGCCTCTAAATTGGACATCACAACATTCTGAGGCCTAGAATTTGTGGTCCTATTCAAAAATTTGCACTATTAAAAGAAGAACGAACCGGATTTTGATAAAAATGCGGCGGATTGCGTGATTTTGCACGGCGATTTTTGGAATAAATTGGCGGCGAATGCGGATTATGGGATTGAAATTCGTGCCCATTTGGATTATATTTCTCAGATATATAATGAAAACATGTGTCTGAACCATAATTAGGGTCCAAAAAACTCACCTGGGATTCAATATTCTCGACCGAATATTGGAACGAATGTGGAGACATGTTTCTACTCATTCTGTTATCAGAGTTTTGCATGGCGGTTTTACATTGATTTAATTGCATATTTCGCACTTTATTAACATAATTGACACCCTTAGTATATGATCTTGTCATATTTTGGGAATGATTCGCCGGATAATGTCTTTTAGGACTACTTTGAACACTGTCAAAATGCGGATTTGACACTTTTTGAACGGACTGAAATTGACCAAAACTTGCCTGATTATGATTAACACGAGATTGTTTTTGAGCATAATTATTATTATTAGAATGATGAATAACCCTTAAACGGTTTATACCTTCAGGGGGAGAATGGCTGCCAGGATGTACCTCGACTCAAGTTTATCCTGCCTAATCGCCTCGCCGCCGTATTATAATTTTACGTATTTTCCATAATTATTTGATTTTGCTTCAAATTCTTGGTGTTCATTTCTGTCTTATTTGAAACGAGTACGCATTGTGTATTCTTTTTTCAGCTTTCAGATGACAGAACCCTATTCTCAGCAGGAGTTCTCTAGATTTTACATTCATACTCTGTTAACCCTTCTTACTAACAAACGTACAGCAACAGCAATCGGTGCTATGTTTAGGTATCCTTTATGTTCCAGGATATAGTATGTGAAGGCGTATTAAGAGACCTTTCTTTCTCGCTTCATAATTCAACATCTGTCTATCCTCAATAGGACGTGTTATGTTTTTCCAATCTAATGTTTCAATAATAAGCGCTTGCTGATTTTCGGGTTTTGAACTTTAATTATTTCCCTCCCTTATGTTAGTCCTTATCTCATGACCCTACCACGAGCTACCCATGGTATATAGTCATAAATAAATCATGAACGGAAGTAAGTTAGCTTCTGAAGAGTATGGGCAAAGTACTTGAAATCGGATTTTCTCTAGAAGAACAGGGGTAGAAAAGGTCAGCTACGCATGAGCGGTTGACAAGACCATTGTCCTTCCAAATTTTAGATTATATATGTTAAAGTACACAAAATTACCGGAGAGTACGGTGTGTGTTAATTATTCAGGAAAAATGACGGTTAGAAGAAGGTGGGAAGACGAGATGCAACTCTAGAAGCATTAAGGTTGAATTAGAATCGAAGGGTAATGCGAGTGGAGAAGATAGAGGACAGCAATTTGCACAGTGGAGAATATCAAATATAAATCAAGGTGAAAGAAAAAAAATTTATGAAACTTTTTATAATCAAATGAAAGCAACAAGTAAAAATTACTAAAAAAATTAATACATAAACAACGAAAAAATTAATTTTAACGAGAATTTATTTTATTATTTTAAAATCAACATTTAAAAACATTATCAACTTTATTATGAATAAATTAATTTATTTAACATGCGAAAACTCCAAAATAAACACACATACTTTCCTTTTCGTTATTTATTTGATTAAATTCAATTTCGACTTTCCCGAAAGGCCTAGCAACTTCTAACACCTGCGGGAAGAAATTTTTTAGAAATAGACGAACAAAAATTGATTTAAATCATTTTTTTACCAATATACCGTTATGGCTATGCAATCGCCTCACCTCACTAAATGTATATTATAGAAGGGATAGCAAACCTACTCGAGAGGTTAACATCTAAGTAATTACTACTGTACTACTGGTTTAGGAGGATGGAACATCTACTCCAGAGCGAACTACTAAATGGTGTTTAGAAATGGTTAGAAGTTAGTTAACCACCAATTATTAATATATTAGTATAGGATTTCATCTTAAGGACGGTACAAAACAAAACACAATTTTAATGTACAATTAAAGGAGGTTTTAGGTTTTATGATATGGTTTGCTATAAAGAGAGAGCATGTATATTGTATTGTTACTTGTAAGGGTGTACTGGAAATATTGAACAATTTTTTTCAGTTACGGTTTAAACCGTAATTTTATTATCTCCTTACAAATTTAATACAGAGGGAAAAAAATATTTATGTCATATATCTGAAAGAAAATTGTAAATTTTTTCAAATATAGTTTGTCAATTACATTAATTTTAAAAAGAATTTACAAAAAATATCTGCAACATATTTACCAAGTCACCTCTATTTATTCTAAAAATAATTAACATTTCTGCTTATTTAAAAGAAGTGTTTACATGTAATAAACTATATATATTTATATTTTGAGCAGAATTGTTCAGAAAAAAAACACTTGTATTCATGGGCGTAGGCAGGATTTCTTTTAGGGGGGGGCAAAGGTTGAGTGATATATATATATATATATATATTAATATATATATATATATATATATATATAATATATATATATATATATATAATATATATATATATATATATTATATATTATATGTAGATATATATAGCCAGCTTTGGCGGCCGCCAAAATGCTATCGACAAACTGAAAGTTCTAGCTGAGAATACTGTCAGAAGAATCTAGCTGTATAAAAAAAAACCACACAGCTAGTGGACTTCAAGCCAATGTGAAATCGAAAACATTAAAACAATAGAAAAAATGTGTTTATAATACGTTAGTAATTAGTAATTACTCCTTCATTATCTATCGATTGATATATCTTTTTCAGTTTTCTACTAATAAAAACCATTAAAAACGCGTTCGTCTGGCAAACTAGTAAGGTTGTTCATTTTTTATTTCGCCAAACATTTAGGGGGGGCAAGTGCCCCCCCTGCACCCCCCTGCCTACGCCCATGCTTACACACGATACCCATTTCTCCTCGCATGAAATCTGAAAATTCTATCATGAATTATGACCTGCAACTTATACTCTTACCACTAAACTTTCAGTATCAAACAAAACATATAAAAAACATACCCCATCATGTTTTATATATAAATTCTACCCAGACTTGTGGAGTTGGTATAAAAACAATTTACTCCAACACTTCAAATAGTTTACTCTCATGGCTAGCAGCAGCAAACGTTTTAAGAAACATGAACCTCTCTCTTTAGGAGCTTTTCAAAATTATTTTAATTGTTTACGATTTTCTCGACTATTAAGTTTTCCAACATTTTACAAAAACTCCAGGTTTAACAGATCTTGTCCAATTACATTTTTAAAAAAGACTAGTTATGAAAATAAAGCTATGGCTACTCTCTTTTCTATAAAAACTCGACAAACCATTTGTGAAATATTTTCAAGTTTTTATTATAAGAATTTTTTATTTTTAAGTGAAGAAACTTACAAACTTACAAACTTATTCTTAAGAGCAAAAGCTCTTAAGAATAATTTTCATTTGCTGAATTTGATGTAACTATCCTTTTTATTGCAGCTCAACCTTTCTCATTAGCAACATATAAATTTTAATGTGGAAGTACAAATGTCTTGCTAAATAGATGCACTGGATACGGTATTTTTATTCAAGTTAGTAAAAAAATTATAAGAAAGGCTATTAGCGTAAGCTTGTTTGAAATACAATTGTTAAAATTATATTGAGATTTAGAATATGATTTGGCACATTTTCCACCAGCTCTGATTCCGACAGACAACCCAACCCACAGCTCTGTTTATGTCTTCTCTAATAAATAATTCCACAGGAAATTAAACAATGTGTTAATAGTGACTAATACCAATCTAATGAATAATTGAGAAACTAGATGAAATAACAAATATTTAATGATTTTTCGTACCAAAAAAAATATTTCAAATTTATAACCATACTTATGTCATTATCATAATAAATCATGCGATTATTTTCTTTATCTACCGTCCCATATTAGCTACCAAGCAAATTAGATTTAAAATTATACCTGTAGAAATAAATCTAAAGAGCAACGAACATACCTGAGGTATATTTGAAAATGGAGGAAGGTAGAGAACGATATTGGGTGTGTACATGCTCGCGCGATCCAACAAATCTTTACAATCTGACGCTCCACCTCCTCCAAGGCTCAAAACATCATACTCTTTATACCAACAATCTGGATTTCTTATGGGAGGGTTCAAAAATATAGCTTCGGGCTTCATTTTCTATTATATGAAAAAAAAAATTCGAAAATATCAACAAATATGAAAATAAATCTAAGAATAAACAGAAATTATATCCAATATATGACCCTTTGAATGCAAATGTGGTATTAAGTCCTTTTCTGTGAGAGTTCTACATTCAACAAGGTATCTCTAACTTCAATCAATTTTGTGCAAAAAAAAGATGCAAGTCTATCTCAATTATTTCACAAGATATGGCAATGAAAAACATACAAAATGTTAAATTTAAACTTAAATTTCTCAAAATCAAAATATTTGACTTACACTACTTTTACACTCAACGACTCGCGTGTAGTATACACTCTTAACTACAAGATCAATCTCCAGGAAAAGAAAAGTCCTGATACTTGTGCATAAGCTATATTATTTTTAAAAACAAGTATGAATCATCTGACTCTGCTATAAACACAATTTGACGAATTATAAGTTATAACGTTTTTGGATCAGATTATGAATAATGATGTCATTAGAACAATGACATCTCATTAGTTATAATAGCTCCTAATCTGAAAGACTTTAATTTTTATCACCTCCGGGAGTAGGCTAGGACTAAATAACATGAACGTCATCTGCATGAATGCTTTTGTAATACAAAAACTGATAAACAAGGCGTTTTACCAATATTTAAATTATGACATCAGTCATAATAAATAATATGAATTCAAATCTTCAATAATTGTGCAGGAACGCAATAATGTCTTATGACTGATTCAAACATGATCCTTTTCTCCAAGATCAAACAATACACACAAATCAATGCTGATAATCACCATTCAAGTAATTAAAATTTTAATAGATAAAATTATACTGAAGTTATTATCGGAAATTTCAAAAACCGACATGATTATATATTTTTACATCTTTAATATAAATGAACGAAGCTGAAAAAAGTTATAAAGTCCCCCATGGATGTATAGTTACGAGGTGAGCAGGAATCTCCCTTTTTTGGAAAAGGATAAATGATCAGAACAAAAAATATGCTTTAATAGATAGAAATTGAAAGTTTTCCAAATAAGGATGCAATCTAGGAAGCAGAATTTTTTAAAAGTATTGGAAATCTTTATCAGTCAATTTTCTTAGGTATTAGTTAAGGGATCGAATCAGCATTAAACTAAAAAAAAAAAAAATATGGAACGTAAGGAATTAAATAATATATTAAGTGAACTTGAAATAATACTAGATCAATAATAAAACCAACACCGTATAAGGTTATCGAACTCGACATTCATCACTCCAATAAACATGTGCCATATTTTAATTGCAGCTCCGTATGTATGTATCCCGGATGGCAGATATGATTACATTACCAAACACTACAATGAAAAGTCTCATTAACATTGGTCAATATTTTGGAAAGAGAAATTTTACTTTAACATTAAATAAAAGACAGTTTTCATGAAGGTAAAACAAAAAATACAAGCATACAAAAATATACACAATGAAGTCTAATAAGCAGTACAGGTTTTATTAAATTTATTATACAAAAATTACAATATATTTAAATCCTTAAAATGCCAAAAATAACTTACAACAGACAAGTCTATTTTATTATTACCGTTATTAATGTTATGAAGAGCCAAGTTGTATCGCACTTAAGCCCAGCCCCACTAAATGCATCAAGAACACAATTAATTTAACGGTATCCAAAGCGCCTCGATATGTCTCTTTAATATAATCTCTGGTGGAGTCCTATTAACCCAACATCTTGGGGTTAATATTAGAATATTTTTTTACAAATTTATTATAAAACATTTAAGAATTTATTATATATATAAAAATAATCACAAATATAGAATTTTTGGCCAAAAATAGTACAAACCAAAATATAGAAATATATACAGAACATTATTATAAATTTATTTCAATAATGAATTAAAGTATCAGCCAAATATTTAAATACTTAATTCTGGAATAATGAACAAAAATAAAAATAAAAAGACTATAATTTTTTCAAGAACTTTTCATGAATTTTTAAAAACTAAAATATCTGTAGAGAAGGGTCAGTTGGCATCTGGCACGAGGGATCATGTACCCCCTGGCCTCCCCAAAGCTAAGAAAATAGCAAATGCTTACCATTTAATAAAAATGCCCTCCCCATAAGGGATAGAGATCTAAT
This sequence comes from Trachelipus rathkii, assembly GCA_015478945.1. Lineage (NCBI taxonomy): Eukaryota > Metazoa > Arthropoda > Malacostraca > Isopoda > Trachelipodidae > Trachelipus > Trachelipus rathkii. Next base: position 38,415 of record JABUQX010050439.1, read on the forward strand.
ATCTTTTCGAAAGCCAGTACCGGATAAAGATTCTCATTCAAAATTAGCGGGTCTGCATCGGTCTTCGAAAAACTCTTTGTAATCATAGGTCATTAATTCACACATACTTAAAATTTCTTTACAAACTTTCTCTTCCATTTCTTCAACTGCGCATATATATTATATATATATATATATATATATAATAATATATATATATATATATATAATATATATATATATATATATATATTATATATATATATATATATATAGTAATATATATATATATATATATAATATAGTATATTAGGATGTACCGATAGTATCAGTATCGGTATCGGCAGTATCGGGCCGATTTTCTGGTATCGGTATTGGTTAATATGGCCGATACCTCTTACTTTTTGGGTGAAGAATTAGGAGAAACTTTTAGATTCAATTAACCACTGTACAACGATGGAAAAATGTCCTTCACATGAAAATGTGTTTCTTGTATATTCTTGCGTGAAAAAGAACAATCTGTGCCTTATTTTCTTATGTACACATATTAACATTGGTGGGAATTGGCGATTGGAGAACTACACCATTCCATTTTCGTAGCAGTGTTTCCTCCCACGTGCTTTTGAATGTTGTTCAGTATGGTTTGGATATTGTGAGGTGTACTTGTGTTGAAATGAGAAGAGTATTTAATGACAATATATATATAATATATATATATAAATATATATATATATATATATATAATATATAATATATATATATATATATACTATATATATATAGATATATATATATATATATATATATATATATGATATGGTATATATTATAAATATATAATAATATAAATATATATTAATATAAAATATATATATATATATATAAATATATATATATATATATAATATATATATATATAATATATATATACTATATATATATATATATATATATATATATATTATATATATTATGACCAAAAATAATTTACTCAAAAAGGTAGTTCCGTTATCGTTACTCCGTTACTGGGAAAAAGTAGCTCCGTTATCGTTATTCCGTTTCTTTGAAAGGAAAGTAACGAAGCGCCGTTACTCCGTTACTTTTAGCTTTTGACTATGACATAATTACGGTATCTTAAGTAATTTATTTGGTTTGTGTATATTAAATTTCAAACTTACTATCATCACAGTTAAAAACATACCCTCATGTAAGACCTAGCGTACTCAAAACTTAGTCCCCTTAAATCCACCAACGATTTTAATGACCGGATAGACTGCACCATTCACAACTTTCCTACTACACTCTGCATCAGTTCCGTTTCCTTTTCATCCAACATATAGACTAAATATTTAAACTCAGACACTTTTTCCTGCTGCTCACCATCTATCATAACTTCCCACGAGGATGTCCTCACTCACAAACCATAACCTTACCCTTATTAACGTTTACCTTAAAACATCTCCTTTTACACACCCTGCCAAATCCCTACTAATCCTTCTGAAACTCTCTCAAATCTCTCCGCACAAAAAACCCAAAATCATCCGCATTATAATTAGGTAGGCACCCCCACACTCTCCCATGTCTCCATTTATTCTAACACCCATCTCCTGCCACCCCCACATACTAATGCGGACCTTTATTAAAACCACGTAGCAATTGGAAAAAATCAAAAATTTGCTAAAGTAGGTATTTTAAAGTCATTAAAACCAAAAAACTAAAGAAATTATTTTTTATAAAAGGAAAAATAAACCTATTTCCTTTCTTTTAGAGCTTCACCAACATAATATGTCTTATATATATAATAATATATATATATACTATATATATATATATAATATATATATATATAATATATATAATATATATATAATATATATTATATAAATATATATATATTTTTCTTTCTTCACCTTCCTCTTTGCCCAAGATTGGGGGGGTAAGTGGTACAAGCATCGGAGAAGAAAAGCAGTAGGAGAACATGACAAAACGTCGAAAAGAAGCCCAGCCTTACCGCCCCTCTGTACCATTAATTAGTGAAGTCGTCACAGACAGAAAATGCCACCCTAGAGCATCATGGGACCGCGACGGACCTCACTATGGTAAATCGTCAATGTAAGGGTTATCCCGCTGCCGCCCAGGTGGGCACAAACACATGCCCCATACAAAACCCGCATTCTGTCCCTATTCATGCAACCTTATTCTCGCCTCTGCCAAACTCACATTTTCTCTCCTTAAGACATTCGTTTCACCGACTCAATCACTTTCTCTTCGGTCTCAGCGGTCGGTCCCACCAGCACGCTCACTATAAAACATCCGCTTAACCAAAACCGCTTTCTTTCATCCTTTCCACATGACCAAACCATCTCGAAGTACTTCTTTTACTTATTCTCTCATTTACCCCTTTCTTCACACCACACAACTACTCTAATAACGTCATTCCTCACATTTATTAATTCTTTTCCACACTAGCATGGCCCCTAAGATTGTCCATCTGAACACATTGAACTTAGATCATACTTCTTATTCCAGACCAATAGTCTCACTACCAACAAATAACACAGTAACAAACATATAACAACAGATAATATATATATTATATAATATATATATATATATATATATATATATATATATATATATATATATAATAATATATATAGTAATATATATATATATATTATATATACTAGAGAACGGCAGCAGCCTACAGTTAAAACAAATTTATAT
>JABUQX010050440.1:0-25158 GCA_015478945.1 Trachelipus rathkii
AATAATATGAAGTATTGATAATACCTTCTGTTAGAAGAATTTTGCAGAGATTTGCCTTGTGAGCGCTCTATCACAACCTATAACAAGTAAGGTGAGAAGTGACTACACAAGTACGCTGGCAAGGTGAGAAAAATACAGCAAATTTGCATTTTGTAAAAGTTGAAGGATTCGCAAATTTCCAAATACCTATATATATATTTAATGAGATACCGTGAGGGTTCATAGAGTATCACCCTGAAGTTATAAGCTAATAGCATGTGATCTAACAGTAATATTCGTTATAGAAATGTGTTAATATACTACATCTATAGTGAAAAAATGAAAACGATATTCCTCATGCCAACGTATGCATATCGAAGTAAGAAAACTTCACGCGACTAGCTCTCTACAAAGATAAATATATTATAAGTGAAAATATAAGAGTTAGCATATCTTATTGTAACGAGTTGAGTGTAATAGGAGTTAATTATTGATCGATGTACCACATCTTCTTTCTCATATATATATTTAATTATAGATTCTATAACTATCGTGAGTTATGGAGATACCTGTGTCTTTACTCCTTCTGCGTGTCGAGTGATACTTCCACAGTAAGAAATATTCACCGATTGAAGAGTGATTCCCTTCTAATATTCTATGTGTGCCTCGACTCGGAGGTGAGCGTGTTGAGAACGAAAAAGGACCGATTCGAGAGTAGTCACCTCCATTATTTAACGTGAGGTTCTCATACACAGATTTGATAGCCGATGATGTAATACCATTCGTAGGATCGAAACTCTCTAGTGTATTAAGGTCGTACGCGATTTGAAGGCAGTGATCTTAGCCTAAGCCAGATACATGTAGGGGTGGATATTTCCACGGCGGACAGGCACAGACTGATTTCCCTTCATGCGAGCTCGTCTGTGAAGTCGTTATGAGAATGAGCGAGCAATAGCTGCACATGGAGACCAGCTGCGGAGCTAGAGTGTACGACGCTCGTAGGAAGCAAATACCTGTAGATATAATGAGACGAGATGATACACCTAATCCGAATAGCTTCATGACCATTTACTGATATTCTGATGTGTCGGTACACATTCCCGCTTAATCTCCTGCTTGTCCTCGAATGGTCATTCACCCTCGGCGAGATCTTCGCAACATCATTCGTTCACTAGACCACACTTCCTTACTGCTACCGTACAGCAATATGTCGCCTACACCTCGCAGGAGGGTGCTTCCAAGACTCATGCATTAAACATTCCTATTTCATTACCTGACTCTTTAGTGACTTTTATTACACAAAACATGATTACTTTTATTTACAAAATTCTTAAGAATCTTACCATTTACTGTCTTTTGACCGCTATTATTAATTTGACTAATCCTACTTCTCTCTTTAATTTACTACTACCACACAAACCGCTTTCACTTCACACTATTCATCTTCAATAACTTACTTTCTAATTTACTTCTTGACCTAGCAGTTATCACCCCATGTTCACCCGTCATATAGTTACCCATAATACGTATATGAGCTAGGAAACACAAATTTTTTTTTCAAACATATTCATTTATTAATCTTGAGTATTTATTATGTTTGATAAATCCCCTTTGCCTATATTCCCGAGTTCAAACGCACTCAATGCTCTACATTCCTTTCTCCTACTTATTGATCTATTTAATCTCTTACATTTCACCATCCCTACCTTCCACTTTTATATTATATATTATATATATATTGTTATATAGTATAATTAAATTATTATTATTTATAATATATATAATATAATATATTATAATATTAATTATGGGGGGTTAAGGGGTTGTCCGAAGGGGGTGAAACCTCCCTGGAGGAGAGATCCACACAAATGTATCACTATCCCTAAATAGTCTGGAATTAACCTTTATGGCTCTGGTCGCAGGGGGTACATACACCTCGCTCATCTAATCTTCTAACTCGCAGTAGACTCTCAGGTCTGGTTCCTGCGCTCCTGCCGAAGACAGGGTAGGGACAGCTTACTCTTACTGAATTATACTAAAACATATAAGACACAGGCATGGTCCATTCTCTTGTGCTCGCCAGCGCACCTCTTAACAACACTCAGACTCGAAAAGTAAGGCGGGAACTTTGGGTATCACACTCTTACCTGCGAACGGGCCTGCCCGCTAACACGCGGTCAGGGCAACACGGTAATTTGTGGAAGGTGCGTAGCACTGTTAGAGAGGCGGAAGGGTGGCAGATAGTTAGCGATTTAAACCAACAATATTATAGGTAAGGGCCGGAAGGTATGTGCTTGTTGGGAGTGAAGCTTATTGCCCCGTGAGATGTGTTGAGCATTCTTGATGATTGATGTGTGTACGCGGTGACCACAGAGCAGCAAAAGCACCCCTGTGGTGTACCATGCAACCCTGAGAGATGCCGAGCTGCCGCTTATGACGATGGGAGATGCTGTGTGTGTGAGAGAGCTGCGTGATATGTGTCGCGCGAGGCGCCTGCGTTCTTGATCCCGAGGAGACGAGCGCGGAGGTTTCTTTAACGAAGCTTAGTTAGAGACAAGTTTGGTTTGTGAATCGTGTTTGATTCCTCGGTTACGTGTATTTTTCATTGTCAGTGATTTAGTTGTTTGGTTCTGCATAGAGAGCGGCTAAGCGGAGGTGGAGAGCTGTGTTAGTACAGCATTGGTTATATTCCCGAGAAGGGTCGTTTGAACCCTTACCCTTGAGAATCATATTTCCAATAGTGTACCGTCGAGCGCGACCCGAGTGTGAGAGCTAAAAAACACCGGCCTCACCCTGTTACAAGCTACCAAGCTTTCAAAAGGTAAAACTGATGGGGTTTCCTTTTAAGCAATCGTCGGGATCAAAGATACTGATAATCAAGCCCCTGTGAGGAGACACAAAATGTTTGATCTGCACTTCAAACTGTATTAGTTACTGTGATGTTTTCTGCGATTGCGTGTTCGCGCGCCATATGCATCACTCCGAATTCTTTGCAACAAAAACTATTATCTATCACTATATGCATATATAGGTATATATATATATTATCAGTGGTATATAGTATATAATATATATATATATATATATATAATAGTATATATATAATATATATATATAAACATTTAATTATTTTTTGAAGTGACTCCCAGTGTTTTCGGTCCACGATGGCTACTGATTATATATATATTATATACTAATATATATAATATATATATATATATAATATAATATATATAGTATATATTATATAATAATATATTATTATATATATAATATATATATATATATATATATAATATATATAGTATTAATATATATTTGCAATAACAGCAATATTATTGATTCAATTATGCAAGGTCAATAGATAGTATACTAATGTATGTTTATATTGTTGATCTGGCTTCTACTAAGTAAAACAGATAAAGATATTATTATTAATATTATTATTATTATTCATTATTATTATTATTATTATTATTATATTATTATTATTATAATTAATTATTATTATATATTATTATTATTATTATTATTATTATTATTATTATTATTATTATTATTATTATTATTATTATTATTATAATTTTAAATTTTTTTTATTTTAGTGTAAATAATTTTGAAGATATATATTTCAAAAAATTAAAAGAAAATATTTTATTCGTATGTTTTATACTATATTACTTGCTGAGGACAAAAGACCATATTGGATTTATTTATTTTAATTAATTGGAGAAATATGTGATGGACAATAACGTTTAACAAAGTTGCATCTTGAGATGAATTCAAAAGAGTTTTGTAATTGTTTTTTATTTTTATATAACGAAACGTTGTCAAATTTTGTACGCCCCCTCTTGTGAAAAGAGGTACCTTCTGTTTTGTGTGAAAAGTGTATACATATTTATGTCTCTTGTTTGAAAGTTTGTTTTATTGGTCAGGAAAGTATCAAGGTGTATTGTTCTGAGTATAAAACGTAATGTTTTCAGTGTTTTGCGACTTTGTACTGAATTTCACTTGTACGTAGATGTGTTGGTTTTTACCTATGTTGTAGCATATTATTTATTTTGTCTGCACTAGAAACTTATCGTTGTTATGTGTCGTCTTCAATAATAGTAGTAAAGCATTAAAACAGTAAAGCAGTAAAGCAGTAAAGCATTAAAGCATTAAAGCAGTAAAGCATTAAAGCATTAAAGCAGTAAAGCAGTAAAGCATTAACCCTAAAGTCCTGAATTATAAAAAAATTGTACGAAAATTATTTCCTTGCAAATTCAATGTGAATAGAGACCCTATATAAAACATTAGAACTGTTTTTGAAAAAAAAAAATTACATTTTTTAGTGCCAAAATAAAGACGGTCACCGGTGACCGGTCAGGACTTAAGAGTATATTTTAAAATTTTTGGCACTCTACCAATAATTTGGCTCTAATACTCTAAATTACTAACTAAAACATGCAAATTAGGAATAAATAAATAGAATAATGTATAGTTTTTGAATTTTTATAGAAAAATAATTTGTACACATGAAATATGAAAATATATCTATATATCTATATATTTATATATATATTATATACTATATATTTCATATATATATACTATATATATATATATATTGATATATATTATAATTAATATATATATATATATAATATAATAATATATAATACTATATATACTAACTAATATATATAATATAATAAATAATTTATATATAAATCATATATATTATATAGAAATTGGAGCTAGCTTAAATTTGAAAAAGAAATGTAAGTATAAACGCAAACCTCATCACATATATATATATATATATATATATATAATATATATATATATTATATAATTATAATATATAAAATTTATTCCCCCACATAATTACTTTTCAATATGGTAAATAGTATTATATAATATAATATATATTAATATCATATATATATATATATATATATATAACTATATATATATATTATATATATATATATATATAATATATATATATCATATATATATATTATAATATATATATATATATAATATAAAATAATAGATATATATAATATATATCAATATATATATATATAATATATATAATATATAATATATCATATATATATATATATATAAATATCAAGTAAATATATATAATATATATATATATTAATATATATATATATATATATATATCAAATATATATATTAGTATATATATATATATATATATATATATATATATATATATATATATATATATAATATATATATATAAAAGATATATATATATACTATATATAATAATATATATAGATACTATGATTATAATAATTATATTAATATATATATATATAATAATATATATATATATATATATATTACCTAATATATTATAATAATATATATAATATATATAGATATAATATATATATATATTAATATCATATATCTATATATATATATATACATAGTATATATATATATATATTATTTAGTATATAATATATATATATATATATATATACTATACATACATTATATATATAATATATATAATACTATGTATATATATATATATACTATACTATATAATATTATATATAAAGATATATATATATAATATATATATAATATATATTATATATATATATATAGATATATATATAAGCTATATATAGATATATATATATATATAATATATATATATAATGATATATATATAATATATATATAGCAAGCTAGTATAAACATTTGTGAAACTTTTAAAAATTTGCGTTTATACTTTTGTCATTATTTATGTTAGAGAAATTTGTAACCTAAGTTCAAGCTGAAAAGTATAAAAGGCTTGATCAGCTTACTTATTTAGCCAGTCTCTCCCACATACTCGTCACAAGCAGTTGGACTCACTTGCTTGCTTCAAGAAGAAAATTACGAATTATAAAGAAACTTACCAAGCCAAAAGAAAGAATCTTAATAATGGGGAGACTGTTATAATTTCTATTTATTAAATAAAGCATCAATTGTTTTACGGATTTTTATATTAACATCCAATTCATATAGTGGGCCTACTCTCAAGTTTACAAAAAACTAAAAGAAAAGAAATGAAGAACAAATAATAACAACATTAAGAACTTATTAGTCCCTATATATTGGTGAACCCGAATATGACACACCCATACTCTTCAATCAAACGCCTTCAAAAAACACATGAAGAAAAAAAAAAACTACAATAATAACAAAATCCATCAGAACACCGAGAAAATGACTCAAGCAAAACGAACATTATCAATACGAATTTCAATTTTCATTTTAAGATTATGGTTTTCATCTAATCACAACTCTCACAGTTCGAGAATTCATTGTCAGAGACATATGTAACTTCCTTTACGGTATGATTTCTTTCATCATTCAAGTTTGGATTATGGGCAGAAATCCATTTTTGGAAGATTCCACTACGAACTTGATTCCCTTTTCGAACTCCTAAATGGTTCTGTGAACCAGCTCCTTTTATTATGAAGAAATTCTTCTCAAATAAAGGACTAAATTTTAAGCAACCTTCGCCTCTACATATGTAACTTCTTTACGGTATGGATTTCTTTCATCCATTCAAGTTTGGAATATGGGCAGAAATTCATTTTAGAATTCCACTACGACTTTGAATTCCTTTTTCGAAATTCTAAATGCTCTGTGACCGCCCCTTTTTTATGTATCAAGAAATTTTCAAAATAAGGACTAAATTCAAGCACAACGTCGTCTCCTATAATATGTCAAGCAAGTTTCTCTCGTCACTACAGCTTTGAAAACTATTTACTTCGCATTGATCAAATCCTGGATACATTAGAAACGCCTTATAGTGGACCTTTCGTTGGATTCAACGGTCACCGATTGGCCTACTAACTTGTGAATAACTCAATTGTTTTTATATCAAGAATTATGTATACAACATTTTGTTACTTTTTATCATTTAAATGTTTGTGATGTTTGTTTACATCTAACGGATATAACCAAATATGCATGTGTTTAAATGCACCTTTTATTTCGTATATTATAACATTGGCATTTTTATATTGGCTTTTATAACTCTTGTATAATTATTATACACATACTTATCACTCGTGTCTAGGGCGGAAAGTAATATAGCAAGCCTAAGTATAAACATTTGTGAAACTTTTAAAAATTTGTATTTGCGTTTATACTTTTGTCATTATTTATGTTAGAGAAATTTGTAACCTAAGTTCAAGCTGAAAAGTATAAAAGGCTTGATCAGCTTACTTATTTAGCCAGTCTCTCCCACATACTCGTCACAAGCAGTTGGACTCACTTGCTTGCTTCAAGAAGAAAATTACGAATTATAAAGAAACTTACCAAGCCAAAAGAAAGAATCTTAATAATGGGGAGACTGTTATAATTTCTATTTATTAAATAAAGCATCAATTGTTTTACGGATTTTTATATTAACATCCAATTCATATAGTGGGCCTACTCTCAAGTTTACAAAGAACTAAAAGAAAAGAAATGAAGAAACAAATAATAACACATTAAAGAACTTATTAGGCCCCCTATATATATATATATATATATATATATATATATATATATATATATATCAGTATATATATATATTTATGATATATATTTATATATAATAAATATATATATATATATATATATATATATATATATATATATATATATATATATATATATATATATATATATATAAATATATAGATGTATGTAATATAAAATAAGAGGCAAAGTAATAGAGGGTAAAAACAAAGACTAGACTATGCTTATGTAATTGAACAAAGCACGTGTATTTTGTTGCCAAGGGAGGAGGCAAAGATGAACTTTGCATTTTTTCGCCACACTGACGTGACGTCTATTAGCTTTGCCAAAAGTTTGCAAGTTTTCTCCCCTCTGTAAACCAGTGGCCAGGAAAGGTTGTCAATAACGACAGATTGTCGGGAGCAATATCTTCTGTTTGCCCACACCTCTGTTCTCGTTCCATGCATCGCTCTGACCGCCTCCAGCTTTTCAAGGTCTCCTCGGCGGGTGCCACTTATTAATACCAATTCGTAAGCTCCATCCGGTACATGAAATCGACTAGTGCATGAATTTTTTTTTGAGGAGATTGCTCACATGTGACCCTCCGGTATAACTACAACCAGGCATTCGACAACACTAAGGTCCAATCAATAAAAGAACGATGTACCTTTTCTGACTGAAGTTGACTCCGGTAAGCTCAATAAGCATATCCGCCAGATCAACTCCGCCCATGTACTTGTTGTATTCCTGTACAACAAATGGCCTCTCGATATCAACATATTTTGTTTCCTTAGCTTCCCACCTTGTGCAAAACCTATCGTGTGTTCAATATCATGCATAATTGGATAATAAGGTTTACCGCAACTGGTTACATACACTATGGCAAAACAATCACTCACATCTCTCAACACCCATTATCAAGCTTCCCCCTTCCTCTTCTTCAGATCTTTTTCATCCTTGAATGTGATTCCTTTCAGTCGATTTGGGCGCACAGTTGATGCAAAAAGAATCCCCTTCTCCCTCAAAACACCTGCCAAATCCATGGACGAGAACCAGTTATCAAAAATATCTTGTAATTCTTTATTGGGAACCAGCACAAAAGTATACCGTACTTCAGAATGTTATATAAATAACACACTTGTCTGTAAATATATGTACCGTATATATATATATAAATAAAAAGTTCTTTCCCAAAAAAACCCACACTGTCAATTTCAAAAATATATTACTATTAGACTGGAAATATACTTATATAAATAAATATATATATATATATATATATATATATATATATATATATATATACTATATAATATATATATATACTCCTATATATATATATAATAATTATATATATATAGTATATAATATATATCTATATAATATATATAAAACGTAATAAAATTGTAAAAAAAAAAATCAAATTTTTTTGATTTTGGCTAAACTAGAAGCGAATCCGAACTGTCACCGTGACCGCATGATTTCAATTATATATATATATATATTTATATATATATTAAAACTAATATAAATATTATATATATCCCTTATAATATATATATATAATATATATTATAATATATATATATATATATACAATATAATTCATAATATATTACTAATATATATAGTATATATTATATTATATTTATATATATATATATATACTATATTATTATATTTATATATATAAATAATATATATATATATTTACCCTAATAATTATATAATATATAATATATAATACATATATATAACGTAGTAAAAATTTGTAAAAAACAAATCAAAAATATTTGAGTTGCAAACTAGTAGCTCCGGATCCGAAGCGTTCACCTGAACCGCATGATTTTCAAGTGCGTTTGAGCAGCGATAGATTTATTTTTACGAAAATATACAATACATATTTTCTTTTTCACTTTTTCCTACATAACCAATATCGAACAAACACACGTAAAAACACTTTATACCAACTAAATAAAGAATAAAATCTATTCAACGCACAAAATAAATTTTGAGGAGAGACCTCCACACCCACTTCTCACTATGTGCTGAAAGAATACTGTCTCAAATTTGGTATATGAGATATTATATCGATGTAAATCGATACTTTTAGTAGATTTATATAAAAAAATCGCAAAAATCAATAGATTTATCCAAATAATAACAATCACAGAACACGGTCACCAGTGACCGCTAGGAACTAAAGGGTTAAAATAAAAGCAAAAGCCTGTTTTCCACCTTGCCTAGGATAATTTGCAGCTATTGATTTACGCATTAACTGTTTTGAGGGTTGCAAAGTGATTGTTTTTAATTTTAATAAATTTTATAAAATAATAATGGTAATATGTTCATAATTTATGTATGAATGGACCGCAGATGGCTCTTTTCGGTGTTGTTTCGGTTGATTTGCTTCTATTAACTCTAAATTCACAGCTTTAGATTCGAACGTTTTAAAAGGCGAAAAAAGACTGATGGATGTGTAATAAAACAATCCATGAATAGTAGTAGCCAGTAGTAGCAAAAGTAATTACCTTTCTCTCTCTCTCTCCCTCTCTCATCCTCTTCTCCTCTCTCTATCTCTCTCTCTCTCTCTCCTTCTCGCTCCCTCTCATGAGGATAATTATGCTACTACTTTGTCTTTGTATAAGTCAGTAAATAATAAGAATAACACAATAATAATATATATTAATAATATAATAATAATAATAATAATAATAAAATAATAATAAATAATATAATATAATAAAAATAATATAAATATAATAATAATTAATAATACTAAATAAAATATTAATAATGATAAGAGGAGGAGGAAGAAGAAGAATAATAAATTATAAGGGTCGTTGCAGTTTGAAAATAAAATTTGTAGTGATTGGACATGTTGAATCTGCTTCATGCGTTGGGGACATGTTGTGGCATTGTTTCTTGCTGATGGACATAGAATCGCTTCATAGAGTTGTGAGATGTGTTGTATTGTTTCCGTTGTCCATAGCTGTTGTTGTGTTTTGTCTCTTGTCACTGCTGATGTTGTTGTTGTTAAGATTTTGTGATGAAGAAGACAAAAAGAATGGAAGAAAAAGATAAGGAACAAAAAATGTGCCGAAAAATTCAGAGTTAAAACATTTTCATCTACCCTGTGTTTAAATCATAATGACAAGAATAATAATAATATTAATAATAATAATAATAATAATAATAATAATAATAATAATAATAATAATAATAATAATAATAATAATAATAATAATAATAATAATAATAATAATAATAATAATAATAATAATAATAATAAAGATAACAACGAAAGGAGGGTGAGGGGCTTCTATATGCAATTGTGTAGACGTGTATAAACAACTAACATGCGTTGATGACTGCGTCATCAACGAACGCTTGTGGGCGACAGCCTACCTCTCGCACAAGTGCATGTAAATATACAAAGGGGTTAGGCAAAGGGGGGCGGTTCATAATAATAATAATATAAATAATAATAAAATACTCCTAATATATAATTAATAATAATAATAATAATAATAATAATAATAATAATAATAATTATAATTATAATTATAATTATAATTATAATTATAATTATAATTATAATTATAATTATAATTATAATTATAATAATAAAACTTATCAATTAATGATAAATATAATAATAATAAATTAATAATAAATAAAATAATAATATAATCAATTACAATAAACAAAAGGGGGATGAACAGTCGTGGTAGTAGTAGTAGTTAGTACAACTAGTAGTAGTAGTAGTAGTAAGATTTAATAACAGTCCAGGCAGTATATAGTAGTAGTAGTCAGTAGTAGTAGTATAGTAAGTAGTGTAGTAGTATAAGTAGTAGCTAATAGTAGTGTTTTGTAATAAACACGTCAGGGGCATTGAGTAGTAGTATATAGTTTATATATATAAAATATAATATAATATATATAATATATATATATATATATATAATATATATATATATATATAATAATATAATATAATATATATATATATATATATATAATAATAAAAGTTTCTATACATTTAACAAGAAACCCATGCAGCAATTTACACCCTAAGGCTAAATCCTTATCTTATAGAATATCCGAGGAAAGGTAATCAACCGCGAACTGAAATTAATCCACCTTGAAGAAAAAAGATCGTAAAAGATTATCTTCTCCGATTTAATCTCTTGTCTGAAGTCAAAACGAGACATGGGAAATTGACAATTTTTACATTTTATTTCGTATTTAATTTTAAAATGCCCATAGAACTCCAATACGGGTAGAAATTCATTTATAAATATTATTTATTATTCTAACCGATAGGCCCTTCCAGCGAGGCCAGATAAGCTGAGGTCTATCGACCACGGCCATACTGAAGGTGCTGCGAGGACGAGGTTTGAGTTCCACCTCGTCCTAGTTTTATATATTAACTCATGCGGACGAGTGGGGGCAAAGAGAATGGGGGAGTAAGGGCAGAAAAAAACCCTCTCCTCAATGACGATTAAGTTAGCATAGCAAGCGATGACGTAGCAAGGCGAACGAAAGGCGAAAGGCGAAAGGCGGATCACGGAGCGGACCCGGTAGCGGTGGGGCGGAAAGCGGGGCGGTGCGAACCCGGCGGATCAAGGCACGCGCGCAAACACGGGTGTGTGTGTGAGAGAGAGATGAAACAGAGAGCAAAGGGGGCTAGGGTACTGATGATGTAGTCATGGCAACAGAACAAAGGACAGTAGGGTAAACCAAGTAGTCATGGCAACAACAAAGAGCATGAGTGGAAGCGAAAGGGGGGTAGGGTAACTGATGTAGTCATGGCAACTGGAGCGTGAGCGAAAGGCGGTGAGGGTAAGAGAAGGGGGGTAATGGGTAAGCGAAAGGGGGGAGGGGTAATATGTTACATGCAAATGTGTATGTATGTAAATAACAACTCGTGTACATTGATGACTACGTCATCAATGAATACTCGTGTGTGCGCACCGCAGGTGCGCACATAAGTAGCTATATAGACAAAGGGGGGTGGGGTAAAGGGGGGAGGGGAAATAATAAATATATATATCGATATATATACACTCATATACGTACATACATTAAGCGATATAAAAAAAATAGCTTTCTATATATGTTTGCAAATGTTGCTTTGCAACATTTGCAACATTTGGAACTCTGCCTCATGTACTGGTTACTAATATATATATATATATAATATAATAATTATATATAATATATATATATATAATAATAATATATAAATATATATATATAATAATATATCATATTAATATAAATCACAATATAATAAAATATTATATATATAAAATATATATATAATATATAATATATATATTATTATATATAATATAATATATACTATATATATCTATATATTATATATATAAAATATATATATATATATATATAATATATATAGTAATATAATACTATCGTATATATATATATATATATATATAATAATATATGAATATATCATATATTATCACTACCATAATTCATATATATATATATATATTATTATAATATAATATATATAATATAATATATATAATATATATATATATATATATGTATATATATATATATATATATACTATATATATATAACTATATATAATTATATAATTATATACTATAATATATATATAATATATATATATATATATTTTATATATATATATATATATAATATAATATATATATAATATATATATAATATAATATAATATAGTATATATATATATATATATATAAATATATAATATATTATATAATATATATCTATATCTATATATATATATATATATATTTATATATATATATTATATATATATATATAATATATATAATAATATATATAGTATATATATATATATATATATATATATATATTATATATAATATATATATATATATATATATATATAGTAAATTGGCACTTAAATCGTTCTTTTATTTGGATTTTTTAAAAGTCACAGAGTGGGTTTGAAATCTTACCTTTTTGGATGTTATGCCAAGAGTGTTACCCCTTAACAACTATGTGCTAAAAGGAAACCTGCCAGGTTTCTCTGAAAGCTTTGCTTCCCAGGAGGTGTGAAGGCATGACTTTGACATCTAACCTCCAGACATATCTTTCGCTCACACTTGGGTCAGAGGTAACAATTGTGTAAATTTTATTCGGGAGCTAAATATGTAAAAAGTAAATTGACCCTTAAATTGTGCTTTTATTTGAATTTTTCGAAAGTTCCAGATTGGGTTTAAACCCTTACCCTTTTTGATGTGATGCCAAGAGTGTTACCCTTTAATCACGATGAGCTAAAAGGAAACCTGCCAGGTTCCTCTGAAAGCTCTGTTTCCCAAGGGGAGTGAACTCATGTCGATTACATCTAACCTCCAGACAGGTTTTCCCTCCCACACTCGTGTCATAAGTACCACTTGGGTAAATTTTATTCGGAGCTAAATAGGTATACAGTAAATTGGCACTTAAATCGTGCTTTTATTTGCATTTTCAAAAGTCCCAGAGGGAGTTTGAGCCCTTACTCTTTTGGATGTTATGCCAAGACTGTTACCCCTTAACCACGATGAGCTAAAATTAAACCTGCGAGGTTCCTCTAAAAGCTTTGCTTCCCAAGAGGAGTGAAGGCATGTCGTTGACATCTTACTCCCAGACAGATCTCCCCGCCCACACTCGGGTCATTGGCAACACTAGGGTAGATTTTATTCGGGAGTTGAAAAAGTATGCAGTAAATTGGCAATTAAATCGTGCTTTTATTTGTATTTTTGAAAAGTTCCAGGGTGGGTTTGAACCCTTACCCTTTTGGAGGTTATGCCAAGAGTGTTACCCATTAACCACGAGCTAAAAGGAAACCTGCCAGGTTCCTCTGAAAGCTTTGCTTCTTAAGAGGAGTGAAGATATGTCGTTGCATCTAACCTGCAGACAGATCTCCCCGCCCACACTTGGGTCTGAGGTAACACTAGGGTAAATTTTATTTGGGAGCTAAATAGAAATTCAGTAAATTGGTACTTAAATCGTGCTTTTATTTGTATTTTTCTAAAGTTCCAGAGTGGGTTTGAACTCATACTCTTTTGGATGTTATGCCAAGAGTGTTACCCCTTAAACACGATGAGCTAAAAGAAACCTTCATGGTTCCTCTGAAAGCTTTGCTTTACCCAAGCGTTACAAAAACCTGAGTGTAAGCGGGGAGACCTGTCTGGAGGTTAGATGTTAACCACATACTTTCACTCTTCTTTGGAAGCAGAACGTTCAGAAGAACCTGGCTCGTTTCCTTTTAGCTCATAGTGGTTAAAGGGTAACACTCTTGGCATAACATCAAAAAAGGTAAGGGTTCAAACCCACTCTGAGACTTTCAAAAAATACAAATAAAAGTATGATTTAAGTGTCAATTTACTGTATACCTATTTAGCTCCCGAATAAAATTTACCCAAGTGTTACATCTGACCAGATTGTGAATGGAAAGACCTGTCTGGAAGTTAGATGTTAAGGACATGCCTTCACTCCTCTTGGGAAGCAAAGCTTTTAGAGGAACCTGTCAGGTTTTCTTATAGCTCATCGTCGTTAAGGAGTAGCGCTCTTGGGATAACATCCAAAAGGGTAAATGTTCAAACCCACTCTGGGACTTTTAATATAATATATATATATAAATATATATATATATATTTAAATATATTGTATATATTATATATATAGTTATATAGTATAGTATATATATATTTATATCTATATATATAATATATAATTATATATATATAGTATATATTAATAATATAATATATATTATATATATATATTTATATATAATACATATATTGTTATATATATATATTATATATATATATATATATAGTATATATATATATATTTATTAATATCTATAAAATATTATATATATATATACATTTTTTATATATATTTATATATATATAAATATATATATATATATATATATATATATATATATATTATATATATATATATATATATATATATATTATTATTATATATATATATATATATATATATATATTACCCATTTGATCGAAAAATTTACGATCCATTCTGGGTTTTTACCTCTTTTAGAATGAACCTTTATTCCATAATTAGAATCAAACGTATTCCCAATAAATGAAAAAGTTCATAGAGCTCTTTTTGTTTCTTCGCTTCAAGACGTTAGTTCTGATGCGTCTCACGAAAACGTTTGCACTCTTTGTTTAATTTTCAAAATATGAAACTAATTTTTGGGTTTCTAAGAACATCTCGATTTAATATTGATTTAAAAAAAAAAAATACTCACATCATTAATTATTCAAGACTTTAGAATTTTTTTAAAGTTGATATATATATATATAAATATATATATATATATATATATATATATATATATATATATATATATATATATATATATAGATATAGTATATATATAGTATATATATATATATATATATATATATATATTATACTATACTTATATATATATATTATATATATATATATATATATATAATATATATTATTATATATATATATATATAGTATATATATATATAATATATATAGTTATAGTATATATATATATATTTATATATATATTAATAGTATATATAATATATATAGTTAATATATTATATTAGTATATATATATATTATATACATATATATATATTATATATATATATATATATATATTATATATATATATATATATATATTATATATATAGTATATAATATATTATATATATATATATATATATATATAAATATTTATATATATATATATTATTTATATATATGTATATATATATATATATATATATATATATATATATATATATAGTAATATATTTAATATATATATATATATATATTACTTATATATTATATATAATATATATATATATATATAATTATATTATATATATATATATATATATATTATTATATATATATATACTATACTATATAATTCGCTGCAACTTAACTAATTTTCGGTCATTATATATATATATATATATATATATATTATTATTACGTATATATATATATATATATATATATATTATATATATATTATTATATATAGTACTAATATTATATATATACTAATATATATATATATATATAATATATATATATAATAATATATATATAGTATATATTATATACGTATATATATATTATATATATATAATATATATTATAATATATATATACTATATAGTATATATATATATACTATATAGGTATATAGTATATATATACTATATTATATAGGTATATATAATATATATATATTATATATTATATATATATAGTTAATATAGTTTATTTAAATATAGTTTTCAAAAAAAATAATTTAAAAAAAATTCGGAGTAGTTTTTAAAAAAAAGGCCCCCCCGCAAAAATCTATTAATATAATTGTGTTACCAGGGTACGGGACTGGGACCCAACTCAAAATGCACCCCATCAACCTCTTTCCCCAACCTTCGCCATTAATGAAAGAGAATTTACAATGGATTACATACTTTTTTGCACTAGTATTGAAATTCAAATATAGGAAGGTTTTGCTTGAGAACATCAATTTTCTGCTGAGCGCAGCAATTGCTAATACTCTCCGAAATGGAACATAAGTTGAGGGACAGGCCAAGTGATTTCGCTTGCATGTTTATGCAAGCGGTGGGTAAGATTTTGCTTAACTTTCCACAACTGATTGGATCAATCATTTAATCTAGATCGTTTTTTGGTGATAGTTTTCAATTATTTGCACTACATCTTTTGGTAATGCCGTGTGTTTCTTCATTCCTACTGGACTGTGAAATTCTTCCAGTGAATCTGTTATTGATTTACTTGTAGAAGGTGGTGGTTCTGTAGATTTCGTTTTTTTCCTTTTAATGGATGGCGAAGTAATGACGTTCAGAATTGAAAGTTTTTTTTTCAACTGCAACACAAGGTAACGATTTAACTTGTTCTAAACTTGTACAAAAAAACTTTCCTTAAAACGGTGATCTAAGTAAGTTGCATAGTAATGAACTGCAATTAATTTCCACGAAACGCAAAGTGGTTTATCTACGCTCTGAGTTTAATTCCATCTTTCCTTCTTTTTAAACCGTCATCATTTTCATTTGAAGATGGTTCAAAATGCTTTCTTAAAGTTGAGATTAATGGTATTACATCAGAGACAGAAGCTGTAGAGTCGCTGATTTTTTTTGGTAATTTCTTCAAATAGTTTCAAAAGCTTAATGCAGTGTGATATGATATCATTTTCCATATTAATAAGAATGTTAACTTGAATACGAACTTGCGGTAACGAAGCTGAGGTTCTTTAGGAAATACTCGTTTGCCATCATTATGAAGTGTACAAATTCGCAGCAAGTTGAAATGTCTTTGATATAACATTAAGATATGAATATCAAGCCGTTTTTTTGAATTGCAACTCATTTTCGTTTTCATTTTATTTTTCAGACTCATCTTAAGTATTTTCATTATAATTTTTTTTTATCAAATCTTGACAATAAACATCCGCACAACATTCGCAAGGCAAAGCGCGAATGCGGATGCAGATGCGGATGGGGACCTTTAATAATGTACGGATGCTCCGCGGATGCGAATGTTACCTGCATCACTATATATATATATCTTCTATATAGTATATATATAATTATATATAGTGATCTATATATAGTATTATATAATATATATATAATATATATATATCTATAGTTATAGATATATATAATATATATATATATATATATTTATGTATTATTATATTTAGAGTGAATATCGGGCTATATACTAGGTATATATATAATAATATATATATATATATATATATATATATAATAATATAATATAATATATATATACACAGCGTATATAATGTATTATATAGTATATAATATATATATATATACTATATATATATATATATATAATATATATATTATATATATATTATTATATATATATATATATTATATACTATTATATATATATATATATATTTATTATATATTATATATATATATATTATAATATATATTATATATAGTATATAAGTATATATATATATAGTATATATATTGAACCCAATAATAATAATACTGAATAATAATAATCATAATATAATAATAATAATATAATAATAAATAATAGATAATGAATAATATAATATAATATCATAATATATGAATAATAATTAATAATAATTAATACATTATACATCATTATAATATATAATAGGATAATGATAATATCACAATAATAATAGATAATAATAATAATAAATAGCATGAATAATAATGAAATTGATAATAATAATGAGTAAAATAGATAATAATAATAATAATGAAATAGTACATATAATAATAATACTTTAGACATTTTCAAACATAGTTTTCCCCATTTAATACATATTTTATTTTCAAAGACAACTTAATGTTTGCAATTGATCTTATCTTCTAGATTAGTTTAAGTTTTTCTTGCATAATATTCATACTTTACAAGGTGTATATTATGAGCTAAAATAGGGATCTTTACATGATCTTATTTTGTAAAAACAGTAAAAATTTACTATTGTTTTCCTTTAGTCTTCTAATAATAATTTAGAAATTTTATCATTTCTTTACACATTTATATTTCCGAAGTCCGAAGTTTGAACGAAATCTTAAAGTACCAATGTTTTTCATACGAGAAAAATAATTCGCTCAATAGTGGACTGAAGCGACAAATTTAGAGAGAGCTCGAATGTTATATTACTGATACATTTTTTGCGAATTTGATTGGCTGACAGATGTGAACATTATATATAAAAATGATAATGTTCTCGCATTGATACCGACAAAATTCTAGAGATTTTCCCTGGGTATGTTTTATATTAATATTAATTCATTTAATGATCCGCTTTTCCAAGCGCAAATTATATTATAAGTATATTTTACATATGGGTACTATATATATTATATATATGTTATTATTATAATATATTATTATATTATATAGTTATATATATATATACTTTATATATATATATATAATATATATATATTAATAGATATATATAATTATGAAAATGAAAATAATAATGCAGGATTTGTGAACAACTTGTTTAACCTTTAATTTTTATCTCATTGGTCAGTCCATCTCCGCATCAAATAGATGACTGGACTCTTCGCCACTGATATATATATATAATATTGTGATATAATATATAATAATACATATATATATATGATATATATATATATTATATATAAAAGGCACTCAGGAATAATATATATATAGATATGTCGCCTCCAGTTCGCTTCTGTAGTTATATGCGATGACAGATGTCTAACGTCGTCACTCAAGCGTTAACTACGTGGCAGGCGATCGTTAATAAGTCGATGCGCACGTTTCACAAATGGCAGTACTGGGTTGATATATAATATAGTATATAATAAAAGACAATAAGTCTAGTATATATTTTATATATACAGTATGATTATATATATTTAATATGATATTTATATAGTGTGACTGATATAATGTATTTAATACATAGCCGTGACGTGAGGAGGGGCGGCGTAGATCGAGAGATATGCTAACCGTTATACGTTAATTTATATATATATATAATGTTATTATATAATATATAATATAGTTATATCGGGTCCTGGGGCTGCTTAGCCTGCTGTAAGTTGGGCATATACATTCCCAGTATGTAGGACCCATAATATATACTAATCAAAATGATTTAAGAATATATTTGTATGACTTTAAATATGAAGGCTCTTTAGGGGCAAAGAGCGTACACGGAGCTCTTCTGCATTTTTCGTAATTATTATAATTACAGAAAGAATATTGTCTATGAGTGCCCGGACATTTCGTGCTAGTATAAAAAACGTTAACGCACTTATATAAATAGGTTTTGTATCATAGGTAAATATACATATAAAAATGAAAATACAAGTTTGAATTTGTCAATGTAATATTAATATTATTTTGTATAAAAAATAATATTATTTAAGTAATTTTTTTTATTACAACTTGGTACGACTTTTTCGTTAATGGGAGTCAGTTTTCGAAAAATCTTGTTTCTATCATCTTTTGATGGTGGACTATCTATATTTTTTCAAAATCACGGTGTTTGGAGACAATCATGACAGCAGGTTTTACTATTTCAACGGGAGGGGGTATAGATACACGAAAATCTAAAATGTGTCGTACTTCTTCGCACTAAAAAAGCTCATAAATTTTGTCATTTTTCAAGATATTTCAAAACAAATTTCACGAAAATAATGGAATAAAGTGTGGCCGCCTCAAAAAGACAAAAAAAGCTCACCGATAAATAAAAAAAGGTAAGGTTGAATCTTGAAGTCTTTATTGTTTCCAAAGTTTTGAATAATAAAACTTCAGGTCATCACGTGAATCGATGCTCGGAAGACTAAATTTGTTTCGCAGAGGAGCTCGAGACAGTTAGAGTCGTTCGAGAGCAGTATCAGACTAGGAGCGACGCTCTGGGTGGAGCTCGAGACTACACTCATGATGATACGTGAAGTGGGGACACGTAAGATGTCACAAACAAAAGATTTGCTCCACCCCAGAAAAAGAAAAATTGTACCTTTATTAATTTTACCAGAACAGTAAAAAACTATTTAATAATCCTATATAATTATACTATATATACTATACTATATATATACTACACCTCGCGCACTCACTCACATCCTATATATTACATAATCCCGGGATATATACCGTGAGGGCCCGAGTGAATATTATATGAGATATATATTTATATATATATATATTCTGATTATTGTCGTACGGACAGTACTACTAATTCTTGGGCGGGCACAAGTCGCGTAAGGTCAAACAGATGGTAGTGTAACCTATACTAGATCTAAGATACGATACAGATAGATGTTGCTGGGGCAGCATATTATAGGTTTATGTATATAATATATAGTTAGCGGATACATCTAGGCCGACGCGTCGCTGTATATAATACTCTTCTCTCCGTATATATATATATATCATAGAAAGCTATAATAATATATGTATAATACTACATATATCGTACTATCTGGTTCCCACTGTTCACTAATTAGTTACTACTATGAATAGGTTATTGGAGTTAAGGATTGACGTTTATAGTATATATATATTCTGTAGTCTAATACATATTCTTTAGATTAAGCTAGGTGACGCCAAATGTTAGGATCTATATTACCCTGAGGTTGCCCAGGTCTGAGTGTCAAGAAACCCTGATCTATTATGTTCGCCAGTAGGCGTTATTTATTATAGTGGTCATCATACACTATTATATAGGTAGTAACTGAGGTTGTAGGACTGATATATTGGGCGGATGAGCCAGGCACATGGATTAGATGATTATGGTCATAGAGGTACCGTGTATAATGGATCGTCTATCGGGAACATGCAGCGGCTCAGGGTAGGGACAGCGGCTTGATATATATAATAATATAATATATGTAATATAATAGTAATATGTACAGTGGTGAAAGATATGTATAATATAATATATACAGTGTATAGTATTATATATATATATATACTATAATATATAATATATATAAGTATATATATATATATAGTATTATATAATATATACTCACTATAAATATATAGGGTGTAAATATATATATATATATATATAGATATGTATAGTATAACAATATATATAGTATAGATAATATAATGATATAGTATAGTCGCTGGCGGTATTAGATGGGTAGTATATAGTATATATATAGTATAGGTTAGGGGACAGCGTGACTTATGACACCATCATCCGTCTATGTCCTTCAGTATATTAGAGATTAGCTGATAGGCGGGGATATATATATTTACTAGGTAAAAGTTTTAGGAGTTCAAGTAGTATTATAACTATATATATATAATATCTATAAAATATAGCATATATATATATATATATATTAACATATATATTATATATATATGTATATATATATATATATATAAATTAATATATATATTATATATATATATATATATATATATATATATATATATGGCCTATTTTATAAGATGTTGACTCCAGGAACGAAAATCAATAAAAATGTAACGTTATTTCAATGATTTGAGGTTAATACATTAGTAAATAACTGATTTTCAAAATGTAGATTTAATTAATATAAAAAAAAGGTAAAAAGAAATTGATATATATTTTTTTGTGCTTCACACTTATGGTATATAAATTTTGTTTTTATTTCAGTGATTAATTATTTAAATACAATAAATAAAAATATTTGAACACTATATTATCACAATTTGGAATTTTTTTATTATTTTTTATGTTTTGATCCGGGTGGGAGCCTCGGCCCCCCCCCTCTATATCATCCAGCCCCGTCCCCGCAGACGGGTGCCGCCGCTCGAAGCATCGCGGTCGGGGGAGTTTTTTTTGTTTAAATAAAATATCATTATTGGTTGATAACATTTGTGGCGGGGCGTGGTCCAGTAGTGATGATGCCGGTTCTCACCACAGTCCACAAATTATAATAATAATCGAAAATAATAATATAAAAATGAAAGAACTTAGAAAAAATTAATCCTATTAAATAATAATAACAATAATAATAATCATATATAATACTAATAATAATAATAATAATATACATATAATAGTAAAATGAATAATAAATATAATAATATATCTACATTTAACGAAATATTAAAGAAGGCCTTATAAGATAAAAATGCAGAAAATATACGCAATAAATCGAACACAATAAAGAAAATGCTCGAAATTCGTTGTTTTTTCTATCGAAATTTCCCTCGTTCCTGGAATCAACATCTTATAAATGTCCATTATATACTATATTTATATATATATATTATTATTTATATTATGTATATATATATATAGTATGATATATATATTATATATATATATATATTGATATATAATATAGATATATATATATATAATAGATATATTATATATAAATATATATATAAATAATATTATATCCTATTATACATATATAGTTATAGTAATATAATATTATTATAGGGGATGAGGGTAGTACATTTAGGAATAATATAATATACAATATTATATTTTCAGTATATATTATATAATATATATATATATATTATACTAATATTATATATATATATATATTCGAGTACGTTGGATAGACAGACGTGTTTGAGAGCAGAAGAAATAATAAGATCTCTAATCTGGAAGTTCTCTGCATTGCGTAAAGTAAAGAGAAGAAGAAAGTTATGTGAGACATAACTATGTCTTCTCCGAAAAGATTCATTTAGTTTCTTAACGGAGGTGTAAAATTTTTTTACACTAAAATGCGAAATTAATTTATTCTTATGATTTTAAAAATTTGATTGATAACTATTGACAAGTATTTTAGTATTTTCAATATATATATTGGAGGTATGGCATATTTACCAGTGTATGTGCTTTTTGGACTCTTAGATTTTTACTGAGGTTTCTTGTTTGTTCTACTTGAAGAAGACCATTCAAGGATCTCAAGGATTTCAGTTGCAACTTAGCAAAGGAATAGAAGCAATTAAATAAAATATAAGTACAAGTGTTGCGTGAAATTTATCATCAGGATAAATCTTCTGAGGTTTCCTACTTTGTAATTACTTTGTCTACTTGAAAAAGACCATCAAGGTTTTCAAGGGCAACTTATTAGAGGAAATAGTATTTCATTTGAAATTAGATACTTGTGTCAGGAAGAAAAATCAACATCAGGGTAGATTAATAGAAAACTGGGACCTCTGTGATTGAGAAGAGTGTCTTTAAGATAGTAAGAGGGTATTCCATCAAGGAAAGTATCAAGTAAGAAAGAATTAAGTGTAGATAAAAGTAAAGGAACTCTAAGAAGAGTATATTCAAGACAGAAGGAGATTATATAAGGACCCTCCTGATTTTATATAGGAATAGATTTCACCAAGAATCCTATTACGGAAGGAAGAGACTTACCAGGGAACGTATATATCGTAATCAACATCGACCTTTGAGAAGAAGAGGAGTTTTTTCAACAATAGTATTTATAAATTTCGTAAACAAAAACATTAATTTAAGATTTATAGATATAGTGAGAATTAATTTTAGAATATAATTTTAAGGTATTTTAGGGTGTGATTGTTTGAGCGGGGTTTGGAGCTTGAGGTATTGGGAAGTGCCTCAGGTTGTGGGATCCCGGTAAGCGTGCAGCCTAATCAAGTGTGGGAATAGAAGAAAGTAGAGTGGTGAATAAGGGGTCAGATTAAGGAGAGTGAAGGGTTGAGAGTAAAGAGATAGGATGGGCAAAAGAGAGTAGATTAGAGTGGTGTATGAATGTGAGAGGGATAAATGAGATGCTGAAAGGGAAAGAGTGGGGTTAAGTTCGAAGAAAAACAGGTTGATTGCTAGGGTTGACAAGAAACAAAGCTTGAAAGGATAGAGGGAGATGTCTTGGAAAATTTAAGGGTATGATTTCCGGGGTGAACGAGAGAGTGAGGGCGATGGAAGGGGTAGGAATAGTTATGAGGAAAGAGTGTGGGATAAGGTAAAAGTTTGCAAATAGGTGAATTCGAGATAATGTGGGTTAAAGAATTTGGGGGGAAATGCTGTTTTAAATT
>JABUQX010050441.1:0-10000 GCA_015478945.1 Trachelipus rathkii
AAAAAAAAGAGAGAGATATATATAGAGAGAGTATATAAATTGATAACTTCACATATTATTACACACACAGAAGAATCTATTCACATACACATTTACTTATAAATCTTCATCATGTATATCTCGTATTATGAAAAGATCCCTGCGTATTAGATGCTAAAATACACTAACTTACTGCGGTATGGCCATAGTAATCTAATATATCCATATAACTAACGTTTTAGCGTAACGTCGAATGCATAGTATAGTGCTTTAGTCATAATATAATCAGATTATATCGTATATCAAAATATATCCTTGAATACTTAACACTTGGTCGTAAGAATCATACATTAACTTATAACACATATTTTCCTGACACAATTAATCTCTACGACATCTTGGGATGAACTTAGACCATTAGTAAGTGAATTTTATTCCAATCTCAGTAGTATTAGTATAGGTATATATGTTATATATTAAGAGAATAACAATAGGTGAAGTCTTAATTGATATGCATATATACGATATAAATAGAAATTTATTATAAGCCGAAAATATATAATAAAGAAAATTTTGACCCCGGCAAAGTATTAATATTGTGTATTTGCAGAATTAAGATGTCGGTATTATATATATATTACTTTACTATACTCAATTCTGTTTACACTAATAATTATGAAATTTTTATATTTATATTACCATATCGTAGAGTCAGCAAACTTGAAAAAAATATTCTTAGCTAGTCATATTGTTTTTGCACGGATATATACGAGCGAGTATTACGCACTATTATTGAGTTAAATATGGTAAATACACAGTAATGTGCATATAAAATTACATACGGTGAAGAAGCACTTATGAATAGTACTATTGAGGAAGTAAGTTAAGATAAATTACTATTGAGCGAGAGCGTAAAAATAGGTTTTCGGAATTTATTTCATTATTTAGTACTTATATAAGTATTCTTAATTTAAAATAAAAAAATATTAAAGATAAATTAGCTTTTTTTGTAATAATAAATTAATAATCCTTTGAGCTTAGTTTAAAGTTTAGTCACAGAGTAAGCATTGTTAAGTACTTTTGGGATAAGTTTTCCAATTAAACGTAGAACAAAGATATACATAAATCAAGTGAGAGTATGGTAATATTACATATAAATTAGATTTTATGAGAGAATAATACTAAAATACCAGTTATATATGATTAATATTAATTATATTATTATTTTTTTGAGAATAATGTTGAGAAATACATTAAGTATCTAAGATGTCAGAGAGAAATAGACGAATGGATTTCATCATTGTCCACAAACAAATAGTAAATAGATAAATAGTAAACACAATCATATTTTATTTAACAAGTTATCTGATATTAGATAATGTGTAAAGATGAGTTAACAGTTATATAATGAGTATAGAGTGCATTCGATATATAGGAGTTTTATTGTATAATGCAAAATAATACTTAAATCAATACGGGCCATAAGGAGGGTGAAGGGATACAATGATAGGGTAACGAACATACAAAAAAGAATACGCTGTCTAACCCAAAGGAATATAACCAAAGAATCGAAAGGAATTTGGAATTCCCAAGGTAGGAGTTTTCTTCAATATACCTTTTTTTTCTTCTCTTCTTCTAGAGATTTATTTAACGGGTGCTTATTAGTGAAAAAAAGCGCATAATCTCTGGTTAATGAGATACGATATATGTAAAGAGATAATTTTATATGTTAAATTAATTATGGATTTTTGCATAACATATTATCTATTATTGGTTATATAATGTAATCTATGATATTGTAGAAATTAATTTGTCACCTATTGTAATTTTCATTGGATTTTGATTATTAGGGATGGTTCGATTTATATACTAGATAGTGATGTTTTCGACTGTTTGATAATTATTTAAATTAGTGAAAATTTTGATCTTGAAATATGTTTACATTGAGTATATAATTATAGATAATATTAAATATGTAAATGTTAAGAAAAAATAAATCCTTTGTTTTGAGATATCTATTAAGTGTAGAAATTTGGAATAAGAGTACCTTGATATATAATATTATTTATATCTTATATATATTTTATTTAATATTCTATTAAAAGTTATAATAATTCACATTTATATATATAATAAAAAATAACTATAATAAATAAGATATAATAAAAAGCAAAATAAATAAAATAAAATGAATAAATATATATATAATCATTAGATTATTTATGATAAAAAAATCAATGAGGAAAAAACAGTTTAGATTTATATCAAATGATTTTTTCTAGTGTCACTATATACCGAATTTCCTCAACTATAAGGCAATAAATTATTTTATTTATATGTAATTTATAAATATAAACAAATACTATAATAAAAAAAAAAATAATATAAGATATAGTTGATGAACGTATATGAGCATATATTCGTTGTAGGCAAGGTAGGCAGTGGGACTGACACTCAGATTTAATTAAACTATTTGAATTGAAGAAAAGAGAAATAACAATAGTAGTGAATTATTATATAATGATAAAAAGATAGGTCTTGTTTTTATAGTCACTTTTACCGAATCAATTGTAAATCGCAGGGAAAACTCAGTAATGTCTTACAGAGTTTGTATATTATCACAATGGAATTATCATTTTAAAAACATAATTATGTCTGATTTTCTCATACTGTTTATATAGAAATTCAAAGTTATAATTTTTTCTCATCTCTGGCCTTGACTTTGTAAGGGGCTTACTCTATTATATTTTTGAGACTTGTATTGAAATGAAACATTCCCAGTTGATTATATATTATAATATATATAGTATAAATATAAATGATGTCGCACCCTAAAAAGAGCCATTCTATAATTATACTTGTTCATTCGACCAGAAGATTGTTTGGAATGACAGAAGTCCGAGGAGTAGATTGGCTCTGTGGATCTTAAGTCTGGATCCAATCATAGATGGGTCTCATCGTCGTCATACACTACTCTGCACGTGGATCTCTCAGAAGAGAGAGATGCGCTCTTTGCTCGATCTCATAAAGATATAAGTAAGGATATAGTAGAGCAGAATTTAATTAATTATGAATATGAGATGAAGTCCTAAATCTTGGGAATATATAATCACTTGAGTACGTAATTATTAAATTGAGGTTATATTATTAAATAGAGAAGAGAGTGAGAAAGAAGTAATTTGATTATCTCACATTTATACATGGTTAGCAATAGTAAAATTCTATTAGGAAAAAGAATTACGAGAATATATGGCTGACTATATCCTAAAGAATGGTAAGAAATTTCTTAGATACACATGGTATATATGATTAATTCAATTATTGTATAATTATATGGGTATTATGATGAAGTAACTCAAATTGTATTTTGATAAATCATTTATCTATATATGTGACTATATTATTATTGGATAATTAAATATATATATATATATATATATTATAAAGAAGTAACTATATAAATCTATAAAATAATTGCTAGAAACATGGATGACTGCGTTTAAATACCCAGCTACCTATAACGGTAACGAGATCCTATAATGATGAGTGTATAAATTATATCAGCAAATTCTCTTCACCAACTTATGAGGCAAGTATAAGTTGGACTGGTAAACCATCACTACCTCATACTTATCTATAACATTTATTCATATTCTAAGTACGTAAGGTATTAGGTAGATTAATATATCTGTTATTAACATATCTAATATATAATAACACGTTGATTTTGGTTGATATTTGTAGAATTATTTCAAGAACTAAGAAGGCACATACCAGCAAGAGGTATTTGTATTTATTTAATATAGTTGTATAATAGTTGGATATAAAATAAAATTTTTATATTTCTTATAGATTTTACGTTCATTATTCCATATTATTACTCTGAATTTAGTATTATATCATGTATGGATGTGTGTTGTATAATGGGAATGAGATTACAAATTAATAATTAAGTGTATAATGGTTTATAGTTTTTTTGGAGAGGTTTGTAATTATACATTAATTTGTGTATATTTAGAAGCGTTTGGAGTAATATTATTATTATATTTTTTTTTGTGTAAATAATATATGTAGGAGCTGAACATAGCATGTATTTAGAGATTGTGTTCTGGATGATAGTGTTATTATATGATATTGGTAGTGGAGGAGGTAGGAGTAGTGATAAAATAAATAGTGAAGGGGGAGTGAGGTTAATCTGATTATTATTATTAAAACAAAATTTTTAAATTAACAAATTTGAATGAATACTGTATTTTGTTAGTATGTGGTGCTATTTTACATATATATTATGTTATTTTGTTATTTGAGGGTACAGTTGTTTTTAAATATTTTATGCGCATTTTTTATAATTATGCATATGTGTTTTTATTATAAATATACAGTTTTTAATTATATAAAAGCGCCCTAGCTCAGTGTTGAGCACTCCACCAACCAAAGCGAGGGTCCAGGGTATCTCGCTATTCTGGTTGAGAGTGGGAAAATTTGTGTGGAGCCTATTTTACTCGTATGGATGCTTTGGCTTCTGAGTCTCACTGCACTGTAATTTCTCCTGTTTTTTAGTGTGGACGATAACACTTCCTCCTTTGATTTCGGTAGCTATTGCTACGTAGTAGTGTAGTGTGTTTACTACTGCTTAAAAAAAAAAAAAAAAAATAAACAATAAGGCACCATTCTAATAGGAAATGTTTCGCAAACTGTCATGGTAACATAACATATGGATGACCTGAGACTTAAAAATATACTCGATATTAATATATGAGGAGATGGCACAGAGGTTTATTCAGAAAACAGGAGGGCAGAGGTAATATATTCATGTTAAAGAATAGCTAAGTAATTTCACGTACTCAATATTAGATTCAAGTAGCTTTTGTATTTCAATATATAAAATTACAGAACTCAGAAATTTAACAGTAAACTGATAATTATTATTCTATATTATTATTAATGTATTTATTTAATTTAAATTTATCTAATTTTTATAAATAATTTTTTTATTATTAGTTAAAATAATTTGATATATTATTATTATTATTATAATTATATATGGATATTATTTTTGAGTTAATTTTGTTATTGTATTCTTATGTTTATTAGTATTAGCTTAATTTATATTTTGTATATGTTTTAGATATTTTATTAAACATTATATTTCATATATTATGTATTATTAATTTATTTTTATATATAGTAATATAATTTAATTAGAATATTTGGATTTTATTAATTATTATATAATATATTTATATATGATTATTTTATAATTTTTTTTAATTTTATTTATTCAATACCTTAAGTTTTTATTTATTAATTTAATATTTTAATAATATTTATGTTTTGTGTAGTTACTTTATTATTATTATGATTTTTTAGTAATTAAGCTGAGATTTATTATTATTATTATTATCATATATATATAATATGTGTTGATATCTATTGATAGTTATTATATATATTTATTATATAAAATTATTATATTATTATTTATATTGTTATATTTATTTTATATTGATTATTATTTATTCTTATTTATTAACTTATTACTATTTGTATTATTATTATAATTGATTAAATTTAATTCAATTTGATTGTTAATTATATTAGTATGTTATAATAAAAGATAAATATTAATTGTTTGTTTACCTTTGAAAGTAAATTATTATTTTTAAATTATTTAAAAATTTAATCTTTAATTATATATAATTTATTAATTTATTTTAAAATAAAGGAAATTTTGTTGAAAAAATAATTTATATTTCAATTTTGTTTTTATCTATATAATGTGTTAATTTTTTTTTAAATGCATTGTCAAAACCTACTTTTAATATTAATTATTATTGATATGTATAAATATTTTTTTATTTGAATTAATTTATTATATTTTGAATATTTAAAATGTATTATTGAAACTATTCAAATC
Organism: Trachelipus rathkii; assembly: GCA_015478945.1. Classification (NCBI taxonomy): domain Eukaryota; kingdom Metazoa; phylum Arthropoda; class Malacostraca; order Isopoda; family Trachelipodidae; genus Trachelipus; species Trachelipus rathkii. The sequence continues at coordinate 5,897 of JABUQX010050441.1, forward strand.
TTTAATCATTCATGTATCTGAATGTATAAATATATTAATATTTTTGAAAATTTTAATCTATTTTCTTGTTCTGTTATTTTATTACTTGCATAATATATAGGTCGAAGAGAGATTTAATATCTTGTTGAATATAAGTATTTTCTTGATGATTATGAAATTGTAAGAACTCGATAATCATAAATTCTATACATTTGTGAAAGATGTATTCACTACTAAAGCTCTCGTTATCTCAAACTGGAAGGCGCAGCATATTTTTCTCAGTCAATATACTTATATATTATAGCCTTATGTATATTAATTTACTTATTATTAATATATTTATTTAAATTATTATTAATTAATATGATATATATTATTATATTATATTATTTATTATTACTTATTATTATTATTATTATTATTATTTAATTAATGTTTATTTATTATATTCATTATTATATTATTAATTTATTATTATATATAATTATAAATTATAATTATAATTATAATTATTAATTATAATATAATAATTATATAAATAAATTAAATAATTATAATTATATAATTTATTTAATAATTATATAATTATAATATTAATTAATAATTTATAATAATTTATATGTATATTATTATTATTTAATTAAATTTATTATTATTATTTATTATTAATATTTAATATTAATTTATTTAATTAGTATTATTATATTATTTTATATTATTATTATTTATATATTTATTATTATATTATTATATTAATTATATTTATATAATTTAAATTATTTATTATTATTAATTATAATTATTATTATTATTATATAATTTAATAATTATATATTATATACTTATTATTAATTATTATTATATATTAATATTATTTAATATAATAATTCAAATTATAATATATATATCATATATCATTTTATATATAATTTATTTATATTATTGAATTATATTATACAATATTTATTATTATTATATTTATTATTAATATTATTATAATTTAAGTATTTATTATAATATTTATTATATTATTATTTATTATATATTATTATATATTATTTAATTATGTATATAAATTGTTAAGCAAAACGGACGCTTATAAGGTTATATTATGGAAAAAATTCCTAAATAATGTTATATATATATATATCTATTAAATATTTAATTATTCAATAGAAAATATATAAGTATAATTATACAAGTTTAAAACTCATATGTGGCTCAATTACAAGAAATATATATTATCCCAGAATACAATTTATAGTTTAATTATATGTTAATTTTAATAGATTAGCGTATTAATTGACTAATTTTTGATAAGATATAATACTAGATTTTCAATCATTCTTAAATATCATTTATTTAAGTATTATTACTATTAATTGCTGAAGCCAGAACTACTTATATAAACTAATTAAGTTAATATTTAGAGTATAATGATAAGTTAAAATTAATAACTTTATAATATGTATATTATTTTTAAATTTATTATATATTTATAATTATTATTAATTAATATTAATTATTATTATTATTATATATTAATTAATCTATATTATGATTTATATTCATATTTAATAATTATATTATCTGATATAGAAATGAATGAATAATCTTAGATTAGTATATATTTATAAAACTTATTATTATTTAAACATTTTTCTGCTGTCCAATTCTCTATTAATTATTATTTATAATTCTTAATTCATATTATGGATCTAAAATTATATTATAAATAAATATGTTTTTTTTTTGTTTTTTTTTTACTATATATTTGTATTATTATTAGTATTATTATAATTATATTTAATTTTAGACAAGATGATTATGAAATTAGCTATTTTGATTAATAAGATATTTCTATTTACTTATTTATTAATTTATTATTATATTATTATTATATTATTAATTTTAAATTAATTTAATATTTATTATTATTAAATATTCTATTTTATTTAATTATAATAATATTTATTATATTATCTATTATTTTATTATTTGAGTCATATGATATCATTATTATATTATTTAATTATATATTATCTTTATTATTAATATTATTTATATTTATTAATTATTATTTAAGATTATTTAAATTAAAAATTTAGACCCTATAATATATAAAAACATTTATTTTAAAATAATTTACAAACTGTATTTTTATTCTATTATATATACGTACAAATATAATAATTTTATAAAATTAATTCTGAGATGGGCCTGAATTTGGATAATATAATATACTAATTATCCGAAAGTAGATATTTATAAATTACAAATATTGTAAATTATAATTTATATTATTAATATTCCAAAATTTGATAATTAAAATTACATATTATATTAATTTATCATTTAGAGAAATATACTAATTTTTATAATATTGAATAGAAATTAATGATATGAGATCATATATATTATCTCGAATCACATTTTTTAAAACGAGAAGAAATTATTAAGAAAAGCCAAAAATTTAACAAAATTTACGTTTTTATATTTCTTTTATAAGCTTTTGTCTTAATAATTCTTTATTTGACTATTATATAGTTGGAGATATTAAGTTTAGGTAGATTAAGTTGTTATATCATATATATGACTTCGAGGACATTAATTTATAAACTGATATATTTGGTGGCGCTTAAGATTTTTCATGCACTTTTATATTAAAAGTATACATAATATTGTTAATTAATTTGAATTATATTTAATTAAAAAATTATATTTGTCTATAATACTTTTTATATTACTCACATATTTAGGTATAAATTTATATATATAACTTTTAGATTAAAAAATTGAATTGATATTGATGTTTTTAAAATATTTTTATGTTTTTTATTCTTATTTTTTATTAATTAAAGTTAATTATAGTCTGGTTATTTTTTTGTCGCGCTGATAAAATGTTGTTTTAATTTTTAAATTTAAACTCAGAAATCTTTTTTAATTTGTAATTTTTAAATTAATATTTTTTTTTTTTTTTTAGAATAATTAATCTGGAATTTATTAATACTTTCAGATTGGTTTAGAATTCGTTCTTTGCAGTATATATTTCTGATGTATATATTTTTTATTCTATATATTATTATATATATATTATATATATATATAATATATATATATTATTACTATATATTATATGTTTTATATTATTATAATATATATATATATATATATATATATTAATATATTATATATATATATATTAATATATTATATATATATATAATATTATATAATATAATATATATATATATATTATATATATATATATATTATATATATATAATATATATATATTATATATATATATATTTACTACATTTATTAAAATAATTAATCTAACATTATAGAATATATTTATATATTTATTTTATATATTATATATATATTATATATAATTATAATAAGTGGTGTCATTGAATTCCGAATGCCGACCGGAACGGAGATTTATTTATTTTTCCAAATAATTACCTAAATTATAGTTAGCATGCAAACATATCTTCTAAATGTCAATAAAAGTATTGCTAATTATTTTCTTAAATGAATAATTTTTTACAAGAACTGCCACCCCAACCTTTATTGTATGCAATTCAAGTTAAAATGAGATTTTAATCAAATAATTGTTATAATATCTAAAAACACCCACCTAATCCTCCGCTACCACGCACAACAAGTCATCCTTTGCAATCTAAGTCGGAAAAGTTTTTATTTTTTATTTTTTGTTTCTTATTTCGTTTTCTTATTCTTGAAGAAAACTTCCAGGCTATGAAGTTAATATTACAATCAAGAAGGACAATATGTATGTTAACTATTTAACACTCGATTCATTTATATATTTATTAAACAACCCATTTTTAAAACTACAAATGAATTACTAGCTATCAATTCCAGAAGCAAACAAATTCAGACATCAAAATACTCTGTTGTTGAAGTATTTTCTCATCGCTGGTAATCTGCTTTCTCTTTCATTTTCTTATTGTAATCTATAGTTCTTCTATGCATTGTCCTTATATTAAATAATATAACGTTCAACTGAGTATGAGCTGAGATATAATTTTTTTTTAACTCTGAATCATATTTTTTCGTTAATAAATCTAATTTAAATAGAAAGCATGCCCATTCCTT